>JACXGM010001236.1:23375-57362 GCA_016801145.1 Umbra pygmaea
CACACACACACACACACACACACACACACACACACACACACACACACACACACACACACACACACACACACACACACACACACACACACACACACACACACACACACACACACACACACACACACACGCACTCAATTACTTTAGGATAGTCACGCCGGCCTACATACAAACACAACGAACACACAAAATATCCCACATGCATATTTACACATTACCACACCACAGTACACATACACTCTCTACAGAAACACTCACCCTCATTCGTGTGTTTTAAATCTCACTCCTGGTCTGGTCGTCTCATCCAGGCGCTCCTCACAGAGTGATAATAGTATGAGTAGTGAACCTGTGTTAAGGAGTCAATAGAGAAATGGATTCATATGTTTAGGAATAAGCCGCTACTGGGATGAGGAGTAGAAAAGGGTGCCAGGGCTAAAAGCCCTCCAATTAAGACAGCCTACCGCCTGCCCCGGATGTCGCCATGGCAACTGTCAGGTACATTTCCTGGTGGCTTGTGGTGTTGGTAGTTGGAGCGGTTGGATGGGGCAGCTGCGAGAAAACGAGAGCGCGAGAGAGACAGAGAGAAAGTGTTTCGGTATGTCTGTCTGATTGGCTTTCTCTTCCTGGATTGTTGTCACTCTTTTCTCGTTTCTGAATGTTTTTTTTCCTCACACCCTTTCCACCTTTCTCTCTATCGCTCTGCCTGCATCTCTCTGCCGAGGTGAAATTCCTGGTGAGACAGGACTACTGGCATTTAGAAAAAACCTCTTCCATCGCTGTCTCTACTGGGGTTAGAGAAAATCAATTTCACTAATTAGATCAGTGTATATCTTATTTTCACCATGCGTGTGTGTATGTGTGCGTGCGTGCTTGAATATGTGCGTGTGTGTATATGTGCTGGCACACAGCCGTGTGTGATGGCACACTTGTGTGCGTGTGTGTGCGTGTGTGTGTGTGTGTGTTACCATCGTAATCTATATTTAATGCTAGGAAGCAAGGCTTTAAAGAGCGCCACAGCTGGCCTGTTTGCTAATTAATGACATTTTCCCCTTTAATTACCATTCACCAGTGGAAGGCGGCTCTCGTCAGTCCTCCCTTTTACCAGTTCTTTCCTCTTTGTCTGTTCATCTATTTGTCTGTTTTTTCTCGTCCATTGTGTCCTTCTTCTGGGGCAAACTTTCTTCCTCGTCCTTTATGTCGTTCTTCACCATGTCTTCACCACCCTTTCCACTCTCCAGTCCTTTCCAGCGTTTTCCTTCCTCTCTCACCCTCTCGTCCTCCCTCCCCTCACGGCCTACTCTTGTCTCTCTCTGCCGGGTCTCCATGATGACCCAGGCCCTGTGGAGCTGGCAGTCTCTCTTAGATCTTAGCTGTGCTGTGTTTCTCCCTGGGGAGCGCTCAGTCTCCATCTGCCTCTCAGACTTCCTCCATCCCTCCATCTCGCCATCACTCCATCTCGTCCTCTTTTCCCTCCACAATCCTGACACGTCACCACCTGTCAGATTCTCTCTCTATCCCTCCCTCCTCACTCAATTTTTTTCTCTCCTCACTCCATTGTCCCTTACCTGTCTTATTCACACTCAAATCTTCTCTATTTCCTTTCTCCGCTTCCATCCATCTCACACTCTATCTTTGTATCTTTGCATTCCTTCACCCTGTCTATTTCTTTATGAAAAGCATATTGTGGGAAGTCGTTTTACAAATTCAACAGAGGACCCTGTTCTCAAGCAATCTCCCCTTCAGTGTTTTCCTGAGCCAGTCATTCCTGCTTTTCAACCCTACACAACGGTATTTGTTCACAGGGTGAATTGTAATGGCATTACTGCAATAGCAAGGGCAATTCTTTATCTCCTACAGAGTTGTGGAGGTTTTATGCTAAGATCTGTTGGAGATGAATCAAAGTCCAATAGTATCTTAGAGAAAAACTTGGCTTCACAGAGAACAGCTTCTTCAACTGAATCTGCTTCATTCACCTTGCCAACAAGTGCTCGTTGCTAAGATACATAACGAAGTGCTGCCGTGTACCATGCCTATATACTATTTTAAGATGCAGACGATACAAAGGTTCACAACGTTAAGTGTTGCATTGTTTCACGGTGAAGTTGACATTACATGCTGTATGAATGTTGTTTCATTAAGAATTTACCTTGGATGAGTTGGTTTAGGAGATATCGATGTTGTCATGGGTTGAGGTTAATTTATGGTCAACTCTTATGCTTACTGGAAATCAGGTCTAAAAAGATAAGAAAGAAAATCAGCAGTCTTTTCCATTTAGGAATAGGAATAGGACAAGAAAATTATTAAATAAATTTGTCTCTACCCGCTAAGCAGTCGATTGACAATGTATGTAAATTTTTTGTGCATAGTGTTGAAATACCGTACTCAAAATGTATATCAAATTCATTTTGGAGCTCAACAGTGAAAACAAGTGAAGGCACTTGATAATAAATCAGTACCATATAGGGTACGTAAACCATATGGCGAAAGGTATGTGGACACCTGGCCATCACACCCATATGAGCTTGATGGGTACTCCTTTCCAAAACCATGGGTATTAATATGGAGCGTGCCACTCCTTTGTGGCTATCACAGCCGTCACTCTTCTGGGAAGGATTTCCACAAGATGTTGGAATGTGTCCAAGCGAATTGTGCCCAAAAGAGCATTTATGACATTTTTGATCAGAAGGCCTGGTTTCAAACACCATTCCAATTCATCCCAAAGGTGTTAAATGGAGTTGAAATCAGGGCTATGTGCAGGCCACTGGAGTTACTCCACAACAAACTCGTCAAACCATGTCTTTATGCAGAAATACTGGCCTTGATGATGCAAGATGATGATGCAAGAATTTATTCACATACACATGTATATGCACTTCAGATAAAACAAAGAACAAAGAAGTAATCATGCATGTGAACTGGTCCCCAAAGAAGCTATCTAAAGCTTATACAAGGGGGCCATGACAATCAAAATAATAAAAAATAAGAATGAGAAGAATGAGCCTTTCCCAAACTGTTGCCACAAAGTTGGAAGCACCCAATGGTCTAAAATGTCTTTGTATTTTGTAGTGTTAAGATGAGCCTTCGCTGTAACTAAGTCGAGCGCAAACCCTGAAATACAGCCTCAGACCATTAGCCCTTCTCCACCATTAGTAGCGATTTCCACACGCATTTGGATGTAAATCATGTTCCAATCATCCATTTGCCATTGCTGATTTTCACAATACGGGTTAGAAATTTTCATTTGGACATGAGGTGCAAACAATGCCATTAGCAGTACCAGTGTATGAATTGGATTTGTGCCACACAGCTAACATGTTAAAAAAAGCACCAGAATAATGTTACCGTATCAGTCAATTTTCTGACAATTGTGGACTTCCTTGTGGAGGAATGTACTGTAGCTGTTTTTCTGACATATATTTGTTATTTTACATTATATTCTGTATTTTCTATGGAATTTGACATAATTTTTTTTTATCATTTGTCAGATGCTTTTATCCAGAGAATGTATATACAGTAGCTACCCTATAAAAGTAGCATCCGATATACGGTTGCGAAGACATTATTTGCAGCAATGTCAATGCCAGAATTAAAACATATTTATAGTACAGTATGTGATTTTATAATTTTTTTTAATTCAAAAAGCTCACTCTCAGGAGAAAGGTTCAATAAAAACATAGATTGTTGGGGTATGCTGCACTTCACAAGGCAGTGCAAATTTGTCATAACACTGCCCGGGATATGGGTTAGATAAATCAGATTATCTTTCCTGCCACGTCGCTCTCCAGCGACTGTTCTCCAGATCGGGTGCCTGTGGGTTCAATCGTGGATGTATAGACGATGAACGTAACCATTCCGTGTACGATCCGACTAAAGGCTTACATGTTGGATTTGCAGTGCGAAAATAATCTGCGGCCATAAGCAACACGTGGTTTGTCGAACCATGTGCGCGCCCTTCGCCATCCCACAAATCTTTCCAGGGAGTTGCAGTGCTGACGAAAAGGCAGGATTAGAGGGAATTGGGAGGGGAGGAAAATGGGGAAAAAACCCAAACACACAAAAAAGACATGGATTGCTGTAGTCGTAATAACTGAACAAGCATAATGGAGTTGCCATATTGATACTGTGCCAATAGAAAAAAACATATCAATACAAACTAATTTAAAGGCATGACGTTTTGGCTGCTTTGTCCCAAATGTTGCGTTGTCCACAGAGTACAGTGATGAATGTGTATGTGTCACCGTATCCAGCTGGGTCATGCATGCTCACTTTGAATCAATACTTGTAATTGTGTGGCTGACTGGACACAGATCTCTGATGAATAGCATGTAGCAACATATTTCTGTGGTCTTCTACGTAATGAATAAGCCCTTTAGCTCTTTATTACACTATTTGTTTCTGCCTGTCTCTCTGTCTCTTTTCCTGCTTTTACTGGTCAGTTGGCATGTCCAACTGTATGTCTGTCCATCTGTCCGTCTGTCTCATTAGAAGGATAAACAGAGCGGCATATTGTTTTTAATAGCCCCTCCCCCTTTTCCTCCTCCATTACATTGACAGCATTGTGTTGTTTATTTACCTAGCCAACTGCTCTTTGGAGAGCACTAACTGAGCACTTGAGCAGAAACGTTGGCCATGCCATACTTCAACCTCTCAAACCCCTATTACCTTCTGTGCCTGGGCTCTTCCATGCACATTCACGTACTCACGCGCGTGCATGCGGCTATAAAATTGACACTAAGTACAGAAGCTTTTGTTGAGGAATTCTTGTGAACATACAGCACATGAAGGAATGTTGCAGCACATTTAGAGCAGTGTCCCTGTAAGGGTTCTCGCAACCTAGATTCATTATTGATGTGCTTGATAACTTCCAGCCATTTAAAGAACAGCTTCTTTAGTAGAATTGTTTTATTTCGATTGAGTATGCACATGGTTATTTTTCTTTACTGATGTTTGATAGAGATTTGTTTTCATGGAGCTAATGTGTGACATGTCTAAAGGGTTTGATATTATTTTCTTGCGGCGTATCGATGCAGATATAAAAGTCCAGATTGCCACAATGTGAATCAGTTGCATAACTCTAGCAACAAAAAAAACATGTACATGTCCTTCAAAATGATAATTAAAGATAAATTCAATAATTTTCACTTCTTTTTTACTCTCTTTAGCATGAATGCAAAGGCATAAGGTTATATGGCTCTGTCCCCATAATGCGCTAGATAGAATTATTTGAAATAATTATTATATTGTAAACATGGAGTTGTTGTGATTTACCAAAAAGCTCTAGTTTTGTCTTGTCTGTTCAAAGGACATTCTCCCAGAAGAAAAGTGGCTTGTCCAAATTCCTTGTGGCAAACGCTAGTTAGGCTTTTTGAGTTTCTCTCTTAGAAGTGGAGTCTTCCTAAGTCTACTACCATGGAACCATTTTCATTACGAAAAGCAATTGTTGCACCTTGGGCTTGAATTTCGGCTTGGATCTGTTTTGGTTGTCCTTGGGTAATTCTGCACTATTCAAACAATTCTTCTTTTTATTATTGGGCCAATTATTGTTATGTTTGTTTTGTGGTGATTTTTAAAATAAATGGACAACTTTTAAATCAATCCTAAAGCTTACAGCAAATCAATTAAAATGTTTAAAAAAGGCGTAATGTTTGCTCTCTGTCTGGTCTTGATCAGTACCCATGCTGCAGCTGCTGCAAAATTTGATATGTTTTGTAGTTGACCTGTTATTTACTCACACGGCTAGACCGGAGTGGACAATGGTCAAGCATGCTTATAATAAAAACATTGATGAGCTAACTGAACTAAGGTAATTAAAGTTGCACAACCAATGTTATGAATTATTCAAAAACCCAGTTAATTACATGAATTATTATTAATTTTATTAATTTTAGTGTGATTTTTTCCCCCTTTTTTCTCCCTGCCAATTCCATCTAATCCTGCCTTGTCAGCAGCTCTACAACTCATTGGACAATTGTGTGGCAAAGCAAATGGTACGCGTGCAGTTCATCCAATCACGTCGCCCGGCCGCCAATTTTTTTAGCAGTGCGAGTCCAACTCGGAAGCCTTTAGTCAGATCATGCACGGGATGAATACGTTCACTGACTATCCGTTACGATTAAACCCTGAGGCGCCAAATCTGGACGCAAGGAGTGGCTGGAAAGCGATGTGGCAGGATAGATCATCTGATTTATCTATCCCAAATCCCAGGCAGTGCTATGCCAATTTGCGCTGCATCGTGCAGGAGGCTCATAGAAAATCTGAGAATCCATAGTCAGGCACTAACCTGTGACTCTTATGACATAGACAGTCATGACGTAGCCTACTACACAACATGGGCCCCCCTTATTTCTCATTCATAATGGTAAAATACTCTCTATTATGAATGGTACATGTTTTAATAGTGTAGCCAAATTTGCGTAAATGTGAGAAAAAAAACTAAGTCCCACCTGTTAAAAGGTTAGAGTGCAGTTCTGAGATCATCATAGAACAAAGTGTCAGACAGCAATATCCAGGAATTGTACAGGGTGCAATTGTATAAGTCAGATAAGTTGAGAGGTAGTATTTTGTGTCTCTGGATGCATTGTGTTTGCTAATACAACGGCTCAATAGTACCCTAGTTTTAGACCCCTGTAGCTTAGATGATTTAAATGTGAACTTTTCTAAGACCTGAACAAACCAGAGCTTATAGACTGAATACTTAGATTTGACAGGCCAGATGCAGTCTGCCACACACACACAGAAATGGAGTTTGTCCTAATAAGCACCTTTGCCAGTTTGTGTATATTTAATCTGCTCTGTTTTCTTGGATGACTGTGTACAGAAGGCGTAATAGTGGTTTTGGGCTCCAGAACTGCCTGTTCCTCTCTGGCTTTATTTACGCTCTCTGTCTCTGAATATACTCTATACCCTCAACATCCTCCAGTAACGGGTGACATATCACATCCCCCTCAAGCTTTTGTCCCCCGCCAAATCCCTCCTCACCATCATTCCATTCCAAATAGTCTGCCAGAAAGACAGACAGACAGGACCAGGGATCCCTAACTCACCATAAACCCTGAGAAAATGGCCTCCAACCCTCGATCGATGCCACGGCATATAAATATCTGTAAATCAACTGCTATTGACATTAGGCCTGTTGTTGGAGGCTAATTCTACTGGGATCTTCGATAGCAATCAACGTCGTTGTTAAGACCCCTGCGAGTGTGAAGCGGTGTGTATAGAATGGGCTGTTAAATTTAAAAGCAGGGGAAAGGAAAGAGAGAGGACGCTTGTAAAAAAAGGAGCCAACAGGTCCACGGAGCCTCAGGGATTAACATGGTAAAGTGGATTAGGGAACGCTGTTCCGATATTCCGCCCCGGCACTGGAGAAGGTCTTTAGAAAAGGAGAGGAACATCTGCTGAAGCTTAGTGAGGCGATGGAGGCTCCTGAAAACACTGGTGTTGAGACATGCGTGCATGCGTGCACACACACACAGATTCAAGCACTGGAAGAGAGATTTGAAACACACCAGCGATTAGTATGCTCATAATTATCCTTCACGCATGTAGTACTGTGTGTTTTTGCGTGTGTTTGTGGGTGTGTTGGTCTGCACTGACCATGGCCGGTCAAATGCAAATAGGATGTTAAATGTATTTTTTCAACTGAGTGATGCAAGACCTTCTGTTTTGTTAGCATTTTTTTGTTGGTTTGTTTGGCAGCCGCACTGTGCCATTACCTATACAGTATGCTTAAGAAATGTTTTGCCGGATGAATCGCAGTGCTGTAGAATATTCCACTTCCCTCAGGTTTGCTTCATGTATCAATCTAAGTTTCACTTACCGAAGGTTGAGTCTTTACCATACGCAAATTAAACAAGAAGAGAAGGTTTTGGTTTTCAGGGGACAAGTAAACATGGTCCCTTGAACACAACTTTTGTTTTGTCATGAACCTTCTAACTAGTGAAAGTCTATTTTGTTTCCAAACTTAAAGGACAATAAAGGAACTAAACTAAACTTGTTAGCGTGATTTTACTTTCTAAGGGGTCTATCTGTGAAATCAGAAAATGTCATAGTAACATGTAATAGCTATACATACTGGAAACGGGTTACGGGATAACACACAGTTGCATTTAATACAGTAGAAGTTTAAAAAATTGACCTACTCCAAATTGCTAAATCAGCCAATAGATGTTATGGGCATACCTCTCTAGAGCCATCCATCATTCATCATGACAAAGTCTATCATTTACATTTCCTCCAGTTCACAGATTTAAAACTTTTCTTTCACAAACTACCGTGGTTTAAAGCAGCTCCCACTTCGTCCTCACTGCCGCCCTGCTGGCAGAAATACATTGTGCATCGCCACAGCGACCTTGTTTTTGGTATGAATATGTTCTTTTAAAATGTAAATATATAGTCCTCCTCAGGTACCAAAGAGAACCTCCCATCAAGTGTATATTCCTATTAGAATGTTTTGTGGGGGATCTATTGTATCTTTAGGGGTGTCTTTGAATGCTTACTATATGTTGTGTAGTATAACATTGTCATCAGTGACTGGATCATCGCAAATCAATATGAATATTAAAGTCAATATTACATATTTAAACAATTCTAAGAGTGTTGTTTCATTGTGTGATTGATTGTGTATTGGTAACAGGAGGGTCCAAATGTAGTTTATGAAGGTCAGTGTAGGTCATCGCTTTAACTTAAAAAGACCACGACCTTTCAGGAATGTTTGCACTGTATGTGTGTCTCAAACGGGAAGTTAGAGACTTGTAGTAAATATGAATGGTAGATGAACACACCAGGCCCCATGGGAGAGCAATCTTAAGGTCCAGGCTGCAATGCTTTAGGGAGCAATAACTGTGTTTCCCCAGAGGCACATTACACAAGTCTCAGTGTTGCTGAGTTTTTATGGCATTCGTTATAGTTTTAGAAGAGGAACGGCTATTCAATATTCACAGCCAGGTCTCTTAAGTGTGACCATTCCGGTCACATATGCTCCTAAATTTTCTGCTGTGCATGGAATAATATTTCCCAGATAATAACACTTCTTTTTACTGCCCTAGAGAGAAAAGCAAGTGCAGACTAGTTAGCAACAATTTTGTTTTTACCATAGCTCCTGCACAGCAAACATTGCCTATTTATCAACATGACCCAAAAATACTGGTGGATAACCACTTCAGTCAGTCATGTTAAAATATTTGCTAGCTTGCGAACAGCCTTGTTGCTTTCTTTTCAATTTTTGGCCATTGAAAGAAAGCAATGAGGATTAGTATGAATACAAAGCCGATTAAACGTACTAGGTCTGATATTATTTAGTTTTATTTCACCTTTATTAAGCCATGTAAGCCGATTGAAAACTTATTATAATTTGCAAAGGTGACCTGGTGAAGAAAAGCATAATAATGCAAAGTCCACACAAAGTTACACACAAAATACACAAAATACTAAGAATAAGCTGCATATACAATGGGTACAAATGAGGCAGTCATATTAAAAGATTATGTCAAAAAAAACAACATGGGTGGTTGAATAGAGACAGGAATTAAAAGGACACAGTTTGGATTTATGTACATATAGAATATATAGATATGATACATAGATGTGAGTATAGAATAGAGCGGTACAGACCGGTTCCACAGAGGGCTTAGTGTATGCAGGTTTTCACTCCTACCTTGTACCTGGCTGATTTATTAGGTCATTAATAGGTTAGGATCTCCCCTCACCTGGCAGTCTAGGTCTTAATTGGGCTCTAATTGTTAGAAAAGACAAAAAATCAGCATACACTACGCCCTCTGTGGAACCGGTTTAATATAGAGTATGAGGTGAACATAAGTTATAATACTATACCCTTTGGGATGAATCCATATTTTTACCATTGATATATTTACCTCTAATGGGGCACTTATTTACCCTAAGGAACAAAACTGGGAAGTTTTGTCCCTCAGGATACATAATGTAACTGTCCCATTAGAGATATAGATATCAATGGTAAAAATATGGACCCATGCCAAAGGGTACCATTTCTGTAACTTGGTAGGGTACAGCCTCAGCAACATGCTTTGTACTCTTTTAGGTACGTATGTGTCTGATTAGCATTGACTGTATGTTAATTGGCATCATTACATGTTGCTACATTATGTATCTATGATGCACCTACTGTATCATAGTTCACAAGAGAGCATGTCTTGTCTTTGAGATACAGGATGCTCCTTATCAAAATACATATTATGTTTGTTTTTAGACAAAATATATTTTTTTCCAAGGAATGTTTCATCAAATCTAATTGGAATTCTTAAGTCATAACATACACTATATGTTAGCAAACAAAGTGGTATACATTATACTGTAGTTACAAATGTACAAGTGAGTGTACATTATAAAAGACATAAGGAAAGCAACAGCATATGCTTATAACAGTAGCTCTTTGCACAGAAGACAGTGGGTATTTTATTGTACAAAGGTTCCGCATAGAATGGAAACAGCTTCACTTATGACCCTTCAGCCTTAATTTAATGAGGGAATTCGTCATTGTGGATCTATCAGCGCCCTATTAGCTAGTGTAGTCAAGATTCCTGTGCCTAAAAAACCTTAACAGACGCTTTATTGTGAGAATTAGTAATGACTGAGCAAAATTTAATTGTCTCTGTGTATGAAAAGTTAATCCTTTAAACTTTCTGGAGAGAGAAATTTAAGGATGTTTTATTTTAATTGAACAGAAACGTATTATAAAATAGAATAAGTCTCATCCTTATAAACAAAATATGTACAGTATTTTAGCAAGACAAAATATGAGGGTAGAAATATATCTCTCTAAAAAGCTAGGCTTGCTAGGAGATGTTAGATTGCTACATAGATATTTTCAACATCTGGAAAAACATCAACATTTGATGGACATTTGTTGTGATACGTTTGAACTCAGAGCCCTGTAAAGATCTAAGCATGATTAAATATTTTAGTACATGTGCTTGCTTTTCTGTTTTATTATGTTTGATTTCAGGAATAAACCGTTTATGTCCTGGGTCAAATCACCCTGCTACATAAGTACTACGAAATTTTGCTAAGCTAGTCCTCTCTCAGATGCACTTATCCCAGGTTTATAATGCAATCATAACTTAATGTCAATTGTTTCCTGTACCTTAAGGTACTGAATCCAAAAGGTCTCATGATCGTTTGCATAAATACAACTTTTGGCAACTCAACAGAAGTGTCACTCAGACTCTCAGGGTCACAGGAAAATCATATCCAAATATGTTTAAGGGAGTTCTCACCAGTCCAGCTTTTTAAAATTCAAGTTAATGAATATCAGTTTTGCTGTCTAATCGATGTATGTTCCGAGGTGGGTGCTTATTATTTGGGAGACATTATTGAATGAGATCTGTGTCCAGGGGACTAGATAAATAACCATAGTAGAGTTATTGTAGTAGAATTGTACTTCACACCCAGTGGCAAAACTGAAGCAGAAAAATGGAAGATTTTCTTTCTTTCCCTCCCAATATTCTACAGACCCAATTTCAAATGTTCAATAAAGCCTTGTCTTTTCGGCAACGCCTCTCAAGTCACATGCTTCCTCCAAGCATGTGTCACCAAGCCATTCCATTCCTGTCACACTTCTTCAGTATGGGAGGAATTACACATTTGCCAAATATACAACCATGGTTGAATTCACAGGTGCCTGACTAGCACAAAGGCATTCACACTAGAACAGCATGACAACATAATTGTGTACCAATTTGCACCTGACCCCCCATATAGAGGCAGCGACTTAGACCAATGCACCACACAGGAGCCCCAAAGGAAAGTTGATTCACTCTCAGATATTTGAATGGGATTCTATTTGATTTGTACGTAAAGCTTGATTTTATACGACAATGCTCTGTTATGATGCCATAAGGACCATGTAACATGTTTCCCTTGGACTATATTGACTTCTCACTGCTGTACCTTAGAAAACTCAATTTTCCCACAATCTCAGTAATATGTCAAACTACTTCTACACGGTTGTGTGTGTTATTCAGGCAGACAGGATGTGATGGGTCCATACATTACAGTTAGCGTGGGACGGGGCTTGTGTTACAAATGACCAGATGAGCTGTTCCCTAAGGCAGAGTCACTGCCAGATGTTCACTATCTCTCTTTCTTGCCTATATCAATTACTCCCTTTCAGATTGTCTGTTCTTTCCCCGAGCACAGACACCCGGACACATATTAAGTCCAGATGTCCGTCTCTCCAGGGTTTTTCTCTGTGTTCCTGATAGCAGCTTGTCTTTCCCCTCCAAAGCTATGTGGTAAGGGAACAGTGTTGATATCTAACCTGAAAACATGGTAATGACTGTGTGTGTATGTTCGTGTGTGTTTGTGTTCATGTGTGTTTGTGTATATGTGTGTGTGCGTGTGCATAACTGAGCTCTGGACATGTCACTGTGTCTACATTCCCTCTCGCTCTGATCATCATTCTTGCAGTGTGTGCGTGTTTGTGTGTGTGCGTGCGTGCGTGCATGCGTGTGTGTGTGTGTTTGTGTGTGTGTGTGTGTGTGTGTGTGTGTAGGAAGGTGTTTGGCCGTCCTTGGTGGTACCAGTTGTAATGACAGGACTGTCTGTCTGTGGCATCACTGCCATCCTGCCACCGATCCACTTCACACTCACTTTTTATTTATTTTTATTTTTTCCGTCCATCCTCTCCTTCTTTTTACAGGTCTTTTGTTCTATTCCTCTGCCCGTCATTTCACAACATAGGTGAGACTCTCTCCATCTCCCACTCCCACATGTCTGGCTCCCTTCCTGCCATTCCATCTATCTGGATATTTTCCTGGTAATTTGTCTCTCTCTTACTTTTCAGTATTTTCCTTATCAAAGGTTTCATTTTTTTCCCTGTTTTTCCTTGATTGTCATTCCTCCTCCTCGCTTCGGGGAGAATGTAAATGTGTGTTGTTATGCCCCTCTGTGTCTTAATTGCGTTGGTATGTGTATGTGAATGCACTGGTGTGAAAGTGCAGCCAAATGCCATACTGGCATTCCATTATAATGGCCTACACTACTGTTCAGAGACCTGTCAATTTATCCCTGTCTCCAGATTTCCTGCCCTTACTGAGTGATCAGCTGATTCAGAAACAGTTCGGATGTTTTTTCCGTGGCTAGTTATGTCAGCCTTAATGATGGCTTTTCGCTTTATCAACTCTGAATAAGAGCATATGCTAAATAACTTAAATGTTAATGTAAGTTGTTCACATTGACAATGTTTTTGATTTCTTTTTCACATGAACTTTGTAAAGTAATTTCACTGAAAGCAGAAAAATAATGGGCCACAATATTAGTTGATCTTGAAGGAACTAAAAAAAATCATCATATATTTCATCATATATTTTTTATTTTATTTTACAAAAGTAGAACACAAAGACAAAGTAATTTGGTTTATTTTTGCGTATGGTGGGGAGAGCACAGACGATGATAATAGAATCAGTGAGGAATGACTTGACTGCAGCCAAGGGAGCGTGGCAGAGTTGGAGGGGGGTTGAGATTAACGTAGCACAAAGCAAATTGGGTTTGCCATTATTACACAATTCTGACTGCAGAAAGCCTCTAACCATGAGAGACAAATGAGGCTGCAGATTCATAAAAGCTCTATTAACACAAGACAGGAAGACAGAGACAGAATGTAAGAAAGGGAAAGAGGGATACAGATAAAGGAAGAGAGTGATAGACAGAGAGGAAGAAAGAAAGAAAAGGAAGAAATATGAAAGAAATATGGTAAACTATCAATGAGCTTGTGTAATATGCAGCATTAGCTATTTCCGCCCCAAGTCAGACTAGGTTTCAAGAGGAATGATGTCATGAATTCAAGTGATTGAACTCTTCATTGTAAAGTAAACCATTATGAACTATCACTGCGGGACAGTGTAAACGAGTTGAACACTTTTAGCTTTTTTTGGGGGACTTAATTGTATCAGCTATTTTTCCATTGCCACCAATCACCATCTACTTTGTTTCTTTTTCTCATATTAGTGTTAGCCGTTAGCGATTAGCAGGTGCGTCTGAGAGCTCATCGAAGGTAATTCCTGACATTAAGTCATCCCCATTACCGTAAAACCAGCCAGTCACTTACTGACTGAGGACATATCATCGACATCACCCATTCAGCCTAATGTGCAAATATGTCTTAATGTACTGTCATAATGTGATCATCGCAGCACCAGAACTCAATGAATGTATCCCCCCTTTAGCACAAACCAGATTACCCAAACGTCCTAGCGCCTGTCTCTCTCAGTCTTGCCCGCCACCGCAGGGAAATAGGTGGTCATTACCATCACGCACGAATGGCTCACCGCTAATCTCAAGCAAATGACACCATCAGAGCAATTTTTTTGCATTGCTGCGGCCCGCTAAAATGCCACTATGCTAACGGCTAGATTTGAAGATAAGTTTCAGACTTATGGCAGGAACTGTAGGTGACACTATTAGCGGGTGGAGAACACATCCATCAGTTGTAGGATAGTACAGCTGGTACTGAGTGAGACAGATAGAAGGAAGACAGAGATAGAGAAGCGGAGGAAAGACAGAGAGAGAGAGAGAAGCGGGACTAGAGAGGGGGGTGAGAAAGAGCAAGAGATGGAGGAGTTTGGATAGAGAGAGAGATGAGTGGACCGATCAGGGAATAGAGGGTTCTGGGATTGTATATTGCTGCACTATAATTAGATAATGCAACAGTCTAACCTCTTTAGGCCTGTCACTTGAGCTCGTCCTCTGGAGAACCATCACAAAAGGTCTGATTGAGTTTGCAGCCTATTGAAACTTTTTTAAGAAGGCTTGGAGAAAGCAGGGTTTTAGTGTGATGTTTCTAACGATTTATGAAGTCAGGGAATGCAGAGGTCTGGGAGATGTGTGTATACACTATAGATTTACATTTAGAGGTACACTCTATCTCCTTTGTATGGCAGCTATACTGTGGGTATATGAAATATTTAGCCCAACTACATTTTAAGTGACTTGAGTGGGAATTTAAATTGATTTCATTGGGCATTTGTTTGTAAACACTTTACACCATTTCCTTTTTCCAGCTTACTTTCTTCTCCTCGTTTCCTTTCTCGATACATTCCTGCCAACAGGAGCAGTGGTAGAGCTAGGAGGCCTATCACCATCAATGGTAAGAGCTCTATCATCATCAATCGTATTAGCTATATCACC
Source organism: Umbra pygmaea (assembly GCA_016801145.1). Classification (NCBI taxonomy): domain Eukaryota; kingdom Metazoa; phylum Chordata; class Actinopteri; order Esociformes; family Umbridae; genus Umbra; species Umbra pygmaea. The sequence goes on from JACXGM010001236.1 coordinate 38,532, forward strand.
ATTAACAGTAAGAGCTCTATCACAATCAATACTAAGAGCTCTATCACCATCAATTGTAATATTATATCACCATCAATCATAAGAAAACTATCACCATCATCAATAAGAGCTCTATCAGAATCAATAGTGAGAGCTCTATCACATCAATCAAAAGAGCTCTGTCACCATCAATAGTAGGAGATGTATAACCATCAATAGCAAGAGCTCTATCACGCTCAATAGTTGGAGCTCTATCACTTCAATAGTAGAAGCTCTATCACTATCTGTAGTATGAGCTCTATCACCATCAATAGCAAGAGCTCTGTTACTATCAATAGCAAGAGCTCTATCACCATCAATAGTAGTAGCTCTGTCACTAACAATAGAAGTAGCTCTCTTACCATCAATCTTGAGAGCTTTATCACCGTCAATCATAAGAGCTCTATCACCATCAATAGCAGTAGCTCTCTCACCATCAATCTTAAGAGCTCTATCACCATTAATAGCAGTAGCTCTCTCACCATCAATCTTAAGAGCTCTATCACCATTAATAGCAGGAGCTCTATCACTATCAATAGTATGTGCTCTTTATTATGGAGGACATTGTTGCATACCACTGTCCTCTTCCAGCAAGGTGACTGGGAGAAGCTTTTTCAATTTAGTTTATTGACAATAGATTATGTGACGAAATCTATCTACTGAGCTGTCAAAGTAATGTAATAAAATGAAATATGTAATTTACATTAAATAAACCACACACATTTTAAAGAGTCCAATCTCAGTCTAGAGTTAAAGCGTACATTTCCTTTGGTTTCCTAGATGCATGAAGAGCATAGTAATAGAGTATACTGAAGTCGTTGTGCTACATATATCCAGTCCGTGTAAAATCATAAAGCATGTACCTTGTCTATTGAATCTGCAAACTGCATCCTGCCTTGTTCTTCCTCCTTTGCTACTCAATCTACACAAAACAACTTGTGACAAAAGCACATGTACATACAGTAAGTATTCACATCTCTTTCACCATAAAATAGCTATGTCACCTTCAATATTAAGAGCTCTATCAATATGAATAGTATGTGCTCTAAAACCATTTAGGAGCTCTATCACCATCAGTGTAAAAGCTCTATACATTTTTCAATTTCAATTTAATTTCAATGCAATTTAATTTCAATGCAATTCAATTTCAATTCAATTTAAAGGGCTTTATTGGCATGGTCAACAGTTGTTCTATCACTAATAGTAAAAGTTCAATCACTAATCTATCACCATCAACAGTAGAAGCTCCATCATTATCAATAGTTTTTTAGCACAAGAATGGACAATTTCTTCTGAATGTAGAGAACTAAAAGTAATTTCATACTGGGCTGCCTGCTTTGACCAATTCCTGCCCCCACAGCCTCCCGATTGTGCACCAAAGCACTGTGCTCCCTAACACAATGGCTGCTAACCAAGACTTTGACATATTTTGTTTTACTTGTTTTTACCTTCTGATATTCAACTCTACATGTTTAAGCCTGAGTTAGCCAAGTTAAAAATAAGCCAAATGGAGCAAAATTTTCAAGATCAGCAAGATCGTATTAACTGCCTCGTTTCAGATGATCCTGTTGAAATGCATTTCAAATACAGATTGGTTGTTCCTTCGTGGTTAACATGTCAGGAATACTTTGGAAAAGCTTTGTCAGTCAAAACCATTCTCCACAAGTTAAGGCTTTACTATGCAAAGCAGAAGCCATACATCAACACTGTCAAGAAGCGCCACCGACTTCTCATCTGAACTGGACAGTAGCACAGTAAAATCGAGTTGTCTGCCCAACAAGTCAACATTTCAAAGAGTTTTTGAACAAAACAGCTGTTGTGTTCACTGGGCGAATGAGGAAAAGGACCATCCAAGCTGTTTCTTAGTGTCAGGTCCAAAAGCCAGCGTCTGTCATGGTATGGGGGTGTGTCAGTGCCCATGGCATGTGTAAATTACACATCTGTGAGGGCACCATTAATGTAGAAAGATATGTACACATTTTGGAGCAACATATGCTGCCATCCAGCCATCTTATTTTCCAACAACGTCCCTGTATTACCCAGCAGGATAATGCCAAACCACATTCTGCCCGGATTACAAGCGCATGGTTGCGTAAGCAGAGAGTGTGGGTACTAGCATGGCCTGCCTGCAGTTCTGACCTGTCTCTGAGAATGAGTGGCATACTATGAAGCGCAAAATAAGGAAACAAAGGTCCTGTACAGTTGCACAGCTGTGGACATGCATAATGAATAAATATGGGGAGACTCCTGCTTGCTAAACTTAACCAACAGGTGTCTTTAGTGCCCCAATGTTTGATAAGTGTTATTAAGAGAAAAGGTAATGTTACACAGTGGTAAACTGTCAACTGTCCCAACCTTTGTGGAGTGTGTTGCAGTCATCATATTGTGATAAAAATGTGTTTTCAATATAGTGCAGGGTGGAAAGTCTTTTTGTTTGTTTTCTTGCATTTTCCATTGCGTCCCAACCCTTTTCTAAATTGGGGTTGTTTAGTATGTTGTTTTAGTAGCTAGCAATCCTTACTGCAAAACATATACTATTTTTTAGATAAAGAAACTGTTACATAGCTACTTTATTAATAGCAACATACCAATTTATAACATTCGATTTGAATATAACATGTGATTTTCCTGGAAAAGACCAAAACAGCGGAAGCCTACACTATTCAACCGACAAAATTCTAAAGCACTAGTTTTCGAATGCGTTGTCACAATTGATTTATGGTGAAATGTCCCTTATGTGTACACACTTTGTCACCCCACTGTTTATTACTTTCACCTCATCTCACTTAGCAGACACTTTGATTTAATCTTTATCCTTAATTTCCCTCCTGGAATAACTTGACCACTGAACGAATACTGTGTGCCTAGAGGCATGCATAGTATACAGTACATACATAGACACAAAAATAGATTACCAACACACCTACAGTACATACACACCTCTAAAATACATCACCACCTACGCACCATTTTAGAATTTAGGAAATTTTATACATGTTTCAATGCAGCAGCTGACAACAGAATAGGTCTTTCATTTAATGAAATGTTGCCACAAATGCATGTATCCTCTCAGATGACTATAAATGCTAGACTGCATAACTTAGACAGTCAAGCATTCTAACACACCTCCACACAGACCTTCATAAACACCTTTTCCTACAACCACATCACTCACGTAGACATTTGCAAACACATGAAAAGATGTTCTTTCACTTCACTATTCGGCTCTGTCGTGACTCTGTGTGGCTGCAAACCTGTATTGATGGTGGTTGGTTGCAACGAAATTGACCCAGAGCAATCTTTGCGCTATTCTTATAAAGCTTGTTCTTTTATACAAGCGCTATGGCAGATTATGATTTGAGCAAGCATCATGATACTATCAACCAAAATGAACTATATAAAAATGGCACATTGTCATATGTATAATAATCCATGATGTGAAAATACTGGAGACAGACATGAAGGTGGAATGAGACAGCGAACGGTATTGAATCCGTAAACACTGTCACAAAACAAAATGCATTGTGGGGCAAAATGCACTTTTAATATGTATTATACAGTAGCACACTAACACATACACTGACTGACATCAAACACAATGACAAGGAACAATGACCGACCAAACAACTACATTCCAACAACATAAATAGACAGATTAATGAGCTGTGATGGAAGACAGGAATAGATTTGTTAAAACGAAAACATGTGATATAGTCATATGATATAAACAGTGAAAACAGAATCTAAACAATTCACACTGGACAGTAACTGAATGACAACACACATAGGGGAGCTACAAAAACCTAGGGCATGTCCCCTAGGGGAGACTGTGAAACCTATATTATATTGCCATCAGCATTATTTATAAAAAACACATTATGAAATGAGCAATAATGCCAGGTGCATTTAACCTGTAACTGTACACCTCTGACATGAGTCAGTCTAGAACTGCAACACCACAGAAGGACCTGGAGACACAATGTGTATGCCATCACCTCTCCATCGAAGCGACCCAAGCTCCGTAATTTAATCAATCTTTTATTTTCCAATTTCCCCGCTGCTCATTGCTTGGATGGAGATGTTAACTTGGTGGCCTCCGTCTTCCCTGTAGATGAAGTCTTCATTGAATTTTTCAAGAGGTTCTACGATGAGCTCTATCAAAAGATATTTTTTCCTTTGTCTTGTCCTCTGGTGGGTCTCTCTGCGTCTACGTGTGCTTCCATGTACCTCCATGCCCCTGGAGAAACTCCCTGGTCTTGCTCTGTTCCCGGCCGCTCTCTGTTCATTACTGAGGGGGAAATTAGCTGTTTGATGCGGTCATAGATGATGGCTGAACCCTTCTATTACTTCTGCCACTCTCCAGATTTAAAATCAAATTAGCAGAGCTGCTCTGTCTGATAGCCTTTAAACCTCCTCTCTCTCTCTCTCTCTCTCTCTCTCTCTCTCTCTCTCTCTCTCTCTCTCTCTCCAATTCAATTTGCTTTATTGGCATGACACAACAATGTACATATTGCCAAAGCATTAAATTAGGTAACATACACTGGACAAAACATAAACGCAGCACTGTTGTTTTTGCCCCAATTTATCATGGGCTGAACAAAAGGTCTATTTCTCTCAAATATTGTTCACAAATCTGTCTAAATCTGTGTTAGTGAGCATTTCTCCTTTGCCGAGATAATCCATCCACCTCACACGTGTGGCATATCAAGATGCTGATTAGACAGCATTATTATTGCACAGGTGTGCCTTAGGCTGGCCACAATAAAAGGCCACTCTAAAATGTGCAGTTTCATCACACAGCACAATGCCACAGATGTCGCAAGTTTTTAGGGAGTGAAACTGACTCCCACGCAGTGATTTAAAGCCACGACAGGTGGATTCAGCACCATGACCAGCTCCGCAGCCTATTGAATTGTTTGTGATTCCTTATGCTGCAGCGCTGGCCATGGGGCTGAATCCACCTGTTATGGCTTTTAATCACTGCAATAATTGGCTCTTTCTGTCTCTGTCTCACACACACAATTTAGGAATCTCGATCTTTGTGGGGACCCGAAATGAATGTACAATGAAACAATATTTCTACCCTTCCTGTGCTCCCTATACCTGCAGCAGACTCTCTAATCCAGAGAGATTTAGAGGAGAAAGTAGGGTTGGCTGTCTTGCTGAAGGATTGAACAACAGATTTTCTTCACTTTGCAGCCATGGGGATTCAATCCGTTTCCTTATTCACAAAGTTATCTGCCATCCCTGACCACTGACATGGAGCAATTCATTGCCTCTTTCCTCACTATTGCCTTTTGTGGGCCTGCCATTTAAAGACCACATACTGTCGGCCTGTATACATTTCGTGGACAGCCAAACATCAGCACTGCAAGTTTGCAAGGCAAACCGAGGTAGTTCAGGTGTATCATGAACGGCTGCTAAATAAGCAGCATTTCAGCAAAAACCTGCTTCATGTATGTCCCTTTAACGGTGCACACACATACATTACACATACACACACATGCACGCTGGCAGACGGACAAATGGACAGACAGAAAAAAAGATTAATAGTTAATAGAAGAAATAGAACAAAAACGAGGGAAAAAGTGAAACGCTGAGAGAGAAACATAGAAAGAAGCAGAAGAAGGCCTGTGGTTCATATCCTACAGGACTGTACATGATGTGTACCGCTACACGCCTTAAACAAACCTTATGAAACATCATTAGCCAGCTTTGATTGTACCACTGCTTTTTCCTAGCTTATACAGAAACACTGGGTTTTATGTATGTTTGTCGGTGCTGTTTTGCTGTAAGGTTAAATAGGCGTTCACTCAGTGTTGTTGGCAACGAGGACACAGCATGAGTCCGTTAATGAGCAAGTGGCAAAGGCGACACAGGAACTTCACCCCCCCACCACCACCACCACCGCCACCAGAGTAACCCTGTACCCCACTGTGTGACATAATTAGAGTCCCCAGTGCGCCGATGAAATCTGTCCCCTTTGCCTGTGGTTTGCGTGTAGTATGAGGGAGGTGAAGAAAGCACCAGCACACACAGTACTTTTCCATGCACATGGAAAGCATTAAAATAAATATGCTATGAAATTAACTACACTCCATTTGTGCCATTACACAACCTTTTCAATGGTATTTACTATCTGGAGTGTAATTTAACACAAACAATATAAATGTAGATATATGGATGTATTGTTCTATTTTTTATGTTTTCCTGTGAACAACTAAAACCCCAATAAGGTGATGAGTTAGGGATCCTGAGATGCATTTTGAACCATAAAAGACTCTTGCGTAGCCATTAATGTAAAAAATAATGTATTGATTCAACCTGCCCTTTTACCATTTTACATGTCCAATCCATATTCCTAAGTGCCCTCTGAACTAATGGCTTTAACCTAAAAGGAAAGAGCGTAATGATTTCGGCCGTCTCATATTGAATTGCTCAGTGGTGTTACTATTAGTCATGGCGTGCAGCTTTTCACTGAGCACCACAAAGACGCAAATGTCACATTGTCATACTTCATTGAAACACACACCATACAAGAACTCACACATTCTCTCTCTCTCTCTCTCTCTCTCTCTCTCTGGAGTGTATGTGAAGACCTCAGTGTGTGTGCATGTGTGCGTGTGTGTGTGTGTGTGTGCGTGTGCGCGTGCGTGCGCGTGTGTGTTACTCTACGGTGTGTTCTGAAGTTCATGTTTTTTTATCACAAGTACAATTCCTTCAGGTTGACTTGAGAGGCGATACAGTGAAATGTGCATCGCCTCTGATGATGTGGTGCAAAGGCCCATTAAATTAATCCATTCGATAACCTCCCAGCTGTCTGTCTGTTTTTCTCTCTTTTTCCCCTTCTTTATTTCACTCTCAAACACCCACGTTACTCTTCCCCCTATCTCACCTTCTTTTTCCCCCCTCTGTATCTCCTCCTTCCCGTCGTCCCTTGTCTCTCTCCCTTCTACCTTAGACACCATAGAAATTCCGTAGCGAGACTCGGAGCAACGTAGATTGGATCAGCCTCTCTGTGCTTTAAGCTCATCATCCACGCAGAGAGAATGCATCCCTCCCTCCCAACACAGGCCCCCCACTTCACTTTTGGGAAAGATTAACGCACGCTGTCAGAGGAACGATAGACTATCTCACTTGAGCATTCGTTTGACTCAGTTGGAACCCTTTTAACAGAGCATACAGGTGAAAATGACAACATTCCCACAACCTGCACAACCCATTTTGTTCGCCAGTGTCTGTGTGTGTCTGCAGGTGTAATTCATTGTTGTGCTCTGATCAGTGGGTCTTGGATGCTCTATATCCGTGGCTCACAGTGTTCTCTCTCACTGGGACTTGTCAAACGGGAACAGCTAAACTGTTATTGGTTTTTATGCGGTGCACAGTTACATACACTAATAAAAAATTGGTTCACCTTCGAACCAGGTAATTCAGAGAGATTTTGGATAGGCTAGCAGACCCGGGCTCAGGGATGGCCATCACTGGAGAACCCTAAGATCTCCATTAAATTGGGAAGAACTGGTTTTACTGTACTTCTTTTGCCCCCCATATATGGAATAATTTACAATGTACTTTTAAGTTGGAATAACAGGTGCCATTATGCCATTTTACTTTAAGAAAAAAAAAGAATTGAAGATAATTTTATTACTGTCTGTGTTTGTCTTGTGATTATGTTGCTTTCTGCTGGATTTTTTATTGCTTTGCTTGATCCTGTATATTTAAATTTTCTGTGACTTACACACATTGTTGCTGCAAATCAGAACCTGTTCTCAGTGAACATACCTTGTTATAAATGAATACATAGGGGAACCAAATTTAGGGTCAATTAAGAAAAAAAAATTGTAAGGGATCTATACATTAAGGTACCCTCAAAAAACTGAAGAAAATGTACAGTAGCAGACTGAAACCTTTATCTAATGGTTTTTAATAAAGACATGATTGTCAGTTGGCCTGTTGAAAGAATGTGTATATCATTTCTGAATGGAACCTATATACACAGTAATCCTACACAACTTTATTAAATACATAATTCACAACATGCTGCACTAAAGCTTTAAGGAGAAATCAAACTTAGGTGAAATCAATCAATGTAAATTTTTTAAATAAGAAGTCACAAAGTGCTTACGCAGACACCGTGGCAAAGAGTAAGCAACAGGAAGAAACTAAAGTAAAGTGGCTAGCAGACACTGTCTAGTACGGTTGGAACCTAGGCAGAAACCTCAAAACGAACAAGACTGAAGGGTGGCCAGTCCTCTTTTGGCTGTGCTTGTCAGGAAATTCAGGGAATAATACGAATGTTGTGGCATTAAACTGTATGAATTGCACTCAATTGAGTATAACTGTGTTCATATGTAATGACTGAGAGCAGTGGAAGTCAAATGCAGGGAAGTGGAATAATCATAGAAATGAAATGGAATAGAAAGGCCGTACAATTCAAATCAATGTAGCAGAATGGTCAGAGCGGCAGCCATTTTTATGTGTACCACTTCGTTGCAAAGATCTTCCGCATTAAATGATTTGCGTGTTGTCACCGTGACAACAAACAACAATCACCATTTTGTTGTGTAATAATCGAATGACCACGCCAAGCAGTTCAGTGGCCTTTCTATCCATTGTATTTCTATGCGAATAATATTTATTTCAAATTCCACAGAACTCAAATAAGCAGAACTAAAATACTTCGATGAAAAACAAAGCATGCCAAGCAAGGTCCTCACAACATAAAAGAACAACGAAATGACACAGTCTTCAACAGAGAAATAATACCTCACAAAGAGGACATGCCACACAGTAAAAATGTCAGTGTTAAATTAACACTCTCAGTGTTTATATAGGTCCAAATGGACCTATATACACACACTGAAGAGTGTTAATTTAACACTCAGGGTGTTGATTTAACACAGCTGTTTTTATTGTGCACTCAGTCTTTGAGTACAGTTTCTATGCGCCCACAACGAGGCACAGGTGCCTCACATCCAGTTGATGAGCGATGATTAGGGAGACACCAAACAGAGGGGAGGGAAGACGGTGGTGTCAGAAAGCCAGGGATGCCAAACGCTGGATCCTCCCTACGCCTCCAGTGGAGGCTCGTGGACGGAAAGGTGTTACATTATATAAATGGCCTATATTTATAAATGTAATTGTATGTTGGGTTTGTTATGGGTTTGGCGCACCACCTTCTGGACACTAGATATATAGCCGGTTACAGTTGGTGTTTATTAATCAAGGTTGCTATATAGTCTTTGGTGTCACAGAAGGTGGTGTGCTTCATTGTGGATTCATTCCCTGTTACTGTTGTCTGAGGAGTAGTTCGTAAGTATTTTATATTGATAGAGCCAGGCGTACGCTCTGTATTTAGCTACCGCATGTATGCCGCATAGAGCATAATGGGCTATATATATTTATTGTGCAGCTTTAATCCCCTGTCTGTCAGCTCCTCCAACAGTACAAAAGCTTTCTTCACGCTCTCCGCTTGGTATGACGATACATTATTTACAAATGAGTTTCATCCTGAGGAGGTTTAAACCTACATTTATGTATATGCAGTGTACAATGTCCACACTATGTCAATGTGCTCTTATCTCATCATCCTGTAAAAGTTAAATCTATGTTAACGACGTTAAATCTCATTCCGTGTTGTACTACGGAAAATGCACAGTGAGTGTGTATTGCCTTGTTCTTAATAGATTATTTGTTTTGGGCACGAGTCACCCCATTCTAGCCGGGCGAAGGCGGCCTAGGCTATTCATCGAATAAAATACAAGAGCACCAATCCCTGCACTCTGTCTCCATTCTATCCCACATTGTTTTATATATTTTTAAAGTAATGCATGCCTTATGGCTGGTAGCAACTTTGCCTCTACAACACCTTGGAATGGGGCATAGCTTACTATAGTATAGGTTTATGTCACATTATCACTCATAACGTTTTAAATTTAATAGTTTAGTAAAACCGAGAAATCACTAGAATGCTAAGATTTGTAAAGATATGGGACATGCATATATTACCTAAACATTGAACTTGTAAACCATGTTTATGATCGACTGTAGATTTTCTATGAGGTGACATAATGAACGGCTTTGTTTACAAGACGCAAAGGTCAAATGATCACTCATATTGTTTTAACTTTAATAACTTAGTAAAACTGAAATAATCACTAGTGCTAAATCCAAAGCTTTGTGAAGATATGGAACATGCATATACTACCTAAAAATTGAACTTGTAAACTGTGTTTATAATCGACTGTGTATTTTCCATTAGTTGAAATAACGAACAGCTGAGTGTACAAGTTAATGGCATTTTTTACTTGACATGTATGTCACATTATAACTCATAACATTTTAAATTTAATAGCTATTGTAAAACTGAGATAATCACTAGAATGCTAAGATCCTAAGCTTTGTAAAGATATGGGACATGTATTTATTACCTAAACATTGAACTTGTAAACCGTGTTTATGATTGACTATGTATTTTCCATGAGGTGACATAAAGAACGGCTTTGCTTACAAGACAAATAGGTAAATTATATAGCTATGGTAAAACCTAGATAATCACTAGAATCCTAAGATCTTAACTTTTAAGGACATATGTGACATTTATATATAACTTAAAAATTGCAGTTCTGAGCAGTAATTGTAATCCACTTCCTATTTTATTTGAGGCGCATGTGTAAAAGGCACATAGCTAACATTATAAGGTTGAATGTTTTTTTATTTTTGTTATAGCTATTACAATACTGAGACATTAGCTAGATTCTTGATATTTTAACCTTTGTAAAGATATGGGATATGTATATATTGTCTAAAAAGTGGACTCATGTACTGTTATTCTAGCTAACATACAGGTAAAGGGTGTACACATAAACCTCCAAACTCCAACAACCAGTTGAAGCGAGTGCACAAAGAGAATACTTATATCGCTTACTATGGTCTCAAAGTGGCATAAACACTGACAGCTAACATACAAGTAAAGAGCAAATGCATAAACTTCCAAACTCCAACAACACTCTTTTCACTATTTATTTATAGTTAAGCTCCCGGACAGCCTTTACACACACAACCACATAATCAATGACTGACACCTCTCTCTAGTTTTGGCCATCCTTTATAAAAAGCAAACTAACTGGCTAATAGAACACGGCTGAACGTAATCAGTAATCATCAGATCTACAAGATACCAGCCTAACCTAACCTAGCAACAGCCAAACTAGAGAGAGGTGTCACATGAACTTAAAGGGACATTACCTAGAAACCAAATGAAACCAGCAATGCAAAGCATTGGCCTAATTAAACAGAAACACACATAGATGAAACAAAAAACGATATAATAAACAAGTCCGTATATCAGTCTGTACGATAATGCCAGCCCTTACTGGGCTGGACGTTATAGTAACTAGAGTGAATGATTTGTCTAAGCAGGGTTTTCTCATGTTTCCATATACTGTATAAACATAACATTTAGTGTAGGGACATAACAGATTATATGTAATGTATTGCCCAAACAAAATATTATCATAAAAAAATATTGTAATACAATTACATACTTCATCTAGTAAAATGAGATTATTACTAATTGAAATGCTTAAGATATACTGAAGTATTCGTGCATGAATGGATAATGACACCTGGCATGTATAAGCTGTATCACAGGCCGAGAGCAGCATTCTCCAACAGGTTGATTACAAGCTGCTGGTAGTGCACAACACATTTATAGTATCTTGCAAAACAATTCTGAAGCACATGCAGCTTTCAGTTGTGGCACCACAAAATCTAATAAACAAATCTCCCGTTTTAGTAGCCACAGGTTCCCAGGTTCTCTAAATGATTCCACCTCAATTTAGCCTATTTTGCCTTAAAAGGTATCACCTAAGACACAATCTGTTTTCAGCATGTTTCCCTGTTGTTTTATGTGGTGGGCACATTTGGTCATGAACTGAAAGGAACAACGTACACTGGGCTTGCATGTGCAAAATCCTTAAAAGTTACATCAGTGGAGTATACAGGTATGATTATATTTTCTCCTGACACTATAACTAAAATAGCTTATATTAGCTGCAGACCATAGTTACTTTAAATTAGGGGTGTAACGGTACGTATTGCGGTTTGAGGGTCACGGTACGGTATGTTTAAATCAGTTTAAACAAAATATCGATGCATATCGGCAGCTATAAAACACCTATTGCTCTTGTAATTCATTTTGCCAGATCAGATTCTGATGATAAGGCTGCTTGAATACAGTGAGGAGACAGTTTTTTTTGTTTCCATAACTGCCTCTGCAACCAAAAAACTATATGGACAAAGTAACATTGTGAAGCCTGTAAGCAAACCTAACATTTAGAAAACATACAGTTTGCACATGCATTGCACCATAGCTACATTTTTACTTTCCATATGTTGTACCCTGGAAAATAGACACACATATTTGGAAAAAGTTTGCACTGTCCCGTTAAAATGAACGCGATTTGAAAAGTGAGAGAGTGCAGTAACACATCGCTGTTTTCTTGTTATGTTGGAGAATCTGAGCTGGCACATAGACATGTGTAATTCATTTTTGTTCTAATTGAAATGGCATATATACATTTGCAAAAGAGTGAAGACACTAAAATTTTGTGTGCAACCATGAGCAAAACAATTGTTTCCTGAAATTTCAAACATATTCTGTCAGAGAAGCTTGTTAACTTTACAATGTGACTTACAATGGAGTCTCATCAAGACTATAAAGAGATTACATTTTTCTTGAAGTGCTCTAAGATTTAGATTTTCAACAATATGTGTTTGAACCAGAATGAACAGAATAATATTTTTTAACTGTTACTTAACCAGGCAATGATAAGTAAGAACTCACTAAGAACCAATTGATATTTGCAGCAATGATGATCCTGGTGAAATGTGTTCAAATAGAGATTTGTTGTGTTTCTGTCAAAACTGTATATGCTGCAATTAATGGAATCACTGATGGTCACATTTGTGTCACAGACCACAATAGCTTTAATTGTGGTCTATCTTTCCAAATTCCATAGGTAACATTTAAATTGTTCATTCTCTATTTCTTTGGGGAGAATTAGCAATTTTTTGCTCAGTTTAAATCTGTAGCTGATCAATGTTCTTTTCCATAAGTCATCATGATTAGGTACAGTACGTGGCACTTTTAACATCAACAGATGGAAGTATTTGAATATTAAAGTGCCTTTACCAATACATATATAATAATCTTATAGCAAATGCAGCATATGGCATGATTATTCAGAGCCTTTTTAATAACTTTTTTTATAATAATGTTTTTAAAATAATTTTTATAATAACTTTTTCATATAATTTTTTTAATGTTTTGTCTTAACAAACTAGGCTGTTATGAGTTATGTTCATGTAGAAAGGATTGCAAATACATATTTTGAAGACAAATTATTTTATATCAATTGAACTGGAATTGGAATGGTGATTATAGATTTCATATTTCAATATACCGTTTATTCAATATACCGTTTATTGCTTATTATTATCTGTATTGAGTATACCTTTCGCGTAATCAGTTAGCTGTCCAAAATGTTAAACAGTAACATAACTTTTGGTTTCTCCAAATTCAGTATTATAAGTATGATTACTGAATATGACAAAATTTAGCATACTAACTCCAATGTATGTGGTTTACAAGTGCACCAATCGTGTTTTTCATGGGAGGTCTTTCAGTGGTCTCTGTTATCGATATCTCTATTTGTCTTTAAAATATAACTGGTGGAGTCCTATTGGCATCCTTTTTATGGGTTCAGCCCACTTTCTGATGTAAATGGTGTCTTAAAGTATTGCTTTTGCAGCTCCACTTGCCAGTAATCATGCTGAATGTACATTATCAAGAACCAGGTGCAAAGATGTTGATGTAAGTTTGACCTTGGTCTTTTGAAAATATGCTAAAGAAATCTGGGTACTTTTTGAAACAGTAACAGTAACTCAGCACAATGTTTGAATTAGGAAACATTCAGTTATCAAGGTGATGTGGCACAGCATGTAGTCGCAATATCTGACATGAGATAACTGAAATATCAGGCTATTATGAATAATAAACTGTGTTTGTTAATATAATATAAGATCTGCATTTGTTTTTTTTATTGTGGTGAGCTTCTTTAAAAAAACGGGATATCTGTTTAAATACAATAATATCAAAATGTTGTGATCAAATCGAGTATTGTACGGTAGAAACTGGCTGCATTTTCAGAGTATAGCATTTTAAACGGTATAGCGCACTATTTGTCTGTAATAGTCCATTACATGTAACTTAATATAGTGACGCGGTATGAGTGCCTTGTTTATTGAAAATTCATTGTTTGTGTTCACAACAAAATTTATTAGCATTGAATGTAATAGGGTTTTTGTTACTTGACTAGGATGTTAGATTATGAAGGCTTAATTTTGGAAAGCCTTTCACGTTTATATTGATGTTGTAGGTAAAGCAAATAATCCAAAAAGTAACATTTCTCATATAATCTGTTATTTTTTATGTGGGGTGCCTTTGTTTTTCTAGTTTCAGCACATGCCTTTTAAAAGTTATGTACAGTGCCTTGCGAAAGTATTCGGCCCCCTTGAACATTTTGATCTTTTGCCACATTTCAGGCTTCAAACATAAAGATATAAAACTGTACTTTTTTTGTGAAGAAGCAACAACAAGTGGGACACAATCATGAAGTGGAACGAAATTTATTGTATATTTCAAACTTTTTTAACAAATAAAAAACTGACAAATTGGGCGAGCAAAATTATTCCGCCCCTTTACTTTCAGTGCAGAAAACTCTCTCCAGAAGTTCAGTGAGGATCTCTGAATGATCCAATGTTGACCTAAATGACTAATGATGATAAATAGAATCCACCTGTGTGTAATCAAGTCTCCGTATAAATGCACCTGCTCTGTGATAGTCTCAGAGGTCCGTTGAAATCACAGAGAGCATCATGAAGAACAAGTAACACACAAGGCAGGTCCGAGATACTGTTGTGGAGAAGTTTAAAGCCGGATTTGGATACAGAAAGATTTCCTAAGCTTTAAACATCCCAAGGAGCACTGTGCAAGCGATATTATTGAAATGGAAGGAGTATCAGACCACTGCAAATCTACCAAGACCCGGCCGTCCCTCTAAACTTTCAGCTCATACAAGGAGAAGACTGATCAGAGATGCAGCCAAGAGGCCCAGGATCACTCTGGATGAACTGCAGAGATCTACAGCTGAGGTGGGCGCGTCTGTCCATAGGACAACAATCAGTCGTATACTGCACAAATCTGCCCTTTATGGAAGAGTGGCAAGAAGAAAGCCATTTTTGAAAGATATCCATAAAAAGTAATGTTGAAAGTTTGCCACAAGCCACCTGGTAGACACACCAAACATGTGGAAGAAGGTGCACTGGTCAGATGAAACCAAAATCGAAAACCTGAACACCCTGAACACACTATTCCCACTCTCAAACATGGTGGTGGCAAAATCAGGGTTTGGGCCTGCTTTTCTTCAGCAGGGACAGGGAAGATGGCTAAAATTGATGGGAAGATGGATGGAGCCAAATACAGGACCATTCTGGAAGAAAAAAGACCTGAGACTGGGACGGAGATTTGTCTTCCAATAAGACAATGATCCAAAACATAAAGCAAAATTTACAGTGGAATGGTTCACAAATATACATATCCAGGTGTTAGAATGGCCAAGTCAAAGTCCAGACCTGAATCTAATCGAGAATCTGTGGAAATAACTGAAAACTGCTGTTCACAAAAGCTCTCCATCCAACTTCACTGAGCTTGAGCTGTTTTGCAAGGAGGAATGGGCAAAAACTTCAGTCTCTCGATGTGCAAATCTGAAAGAGACATACCCCAAACGACTTACAGATGTAATCGCAGCAAAAGATGCTGCTACAAAGTGTTAATTTTTCAGTTTTTTATTTGTTAAAAAGGTTTGAAATATCCAATAAATGTCGTTCCACTTCATGATTGTGTCCCACTTGTTGTTGATTCATCACAAAAAATTACAGTTTCATATATTTATTTTTGAAGCCTGAAATGTGGCAAAAGGTCGAAAAGATCAAGGGGGCCAAATACTTTCGCAAGGCACTGTAAATGGCCCTGTTCTAGACCAGTGGTTCTCAAACCTCTCCACAAGGACATAATCATTACGTTTATGGGGCAAAACTGTAAACGTGTTTAAATGAGAGACATGGCATTTGGGCCAAACTGATGGACTATGCATAATTATCTGCATTGATTATCTTCATCATTAGAGATTAACTGGAATATTTGTTTGTAGAATTCTAGGCTATTGGTTGCATTGTCTCATCATTTTATTGTATGCTATTTTTCTTTATTTTTCAGGAGGCCACATTTACACAGGCAGCCCAAGACTGGATATTTTATCAATCTATCAATTATTTAACAGTTTTCTATAATGTATCCTAAAAGAAGCACCTCTGCCATTTACTGTATATTATGCATTGACATATGTGACTATTTTTACTTCTACTTCTACATTGTGCACTTAAAAGTACATTTAAGATTACATATTTACCCTTGGTACATATGTACATTTAAATTCAGATTCTTTTCACTTTTTCTGGAGTAGGGTTTTAGTACAGTATCTCTACGTCTACTCAAGTATCATTCTCCAGTAGTTTTTACACCTCTGGTCTCGTGGAAGTCAGTGTGCTGTGATTTGTCAGAAAGATGCACTCTGCTCTTTGTCTTTGAATGTGTGAAGCCTTGTTACAAAAGTGATAGCTCTTATTGTTTTTGTAATGACCCCCTGCCTCCCCTGCCTTTTCCTGCCGTTGAGAAAGATTAGAAGTATGAGAACAAGTCATGTGGCTGGAGACAACAAGTGGTTAAAACAAAGGGAAAAGACAGATTGAAATGTGGTCAATCTTTGAGTCCGCAGCCTCAGCATTTGTCCTTATTTACTTGCATTTTTTGTGTCATGGCAGAGTAGCAGAATCCATCCTCTTCAGGGGCCCTTTTGTGTCTCTCCTGACGAGGCCTAATAAGAGGCAGGTGTGCCTGGTCAGGGGGTAGCAGATGAGCCGTGGTCAAGGTCCCGATTTCGCAGCTCTGGTCAAGGCGATTTATACTGGGCTGTAGGCACAAAACTGATACAGCAGAGGTTGTTTCACGTCACAGTAAATACTCAGCAACTTTTACCATTCCAAACCACGGACTGCACATTATACAATCCTACTAACCATCAGTGTAACTGAAAACAACTCTGGAAGAATAATATTGTAAGACAGTTAGTAAAAGTAACATGCCCAATAAGAATGATTTTCAACCCTTTCCCTACATGACATTGTCTCTCTCACCCCCCTTGTTCCTCCTTGCTCTCTCCCTCCATCTCTCTCTGTGTTGGCCGTCTCTGCAGGTGTGGAGTGTATCCTTTAAACGGTGGAGCTGTCAGGTCGTTTCTTTTTGAGGGCCTCTGCTGCTCTCTTTTCTTTCCTTTTCCTGGCTGATGTTGTCTTCCATTAGGCTACGTGGGCCTGACTCTGTCTAGAGGAGCCCACGTCTGTTTGTCACCCTCTAATAGAACCAGGCAGCCTACAAGGTGTACACACACCTCACAGAGTGTGGATGGGTCTGTCTCTCTCGCTCTGGCAGAAGAGGAAGAGACCAATAACATTGCCTTACTTGATTCAGTCTGGGGTTCAATTTAACTTGGCATCTATGTCGATGTAGGGGATTGAATCAGACACCTATGGGCAAATTCTGTCTGTGACTTGCTGGACAGGAATTGACCAAAGCTCACTGGGGTTATGGATGCTAGATGGCTACCACTAGCCTGTGCGACTTACAGTGTAAGTCAGTTCTCAGGTCTGGGTTCAATCTGGTTAATTCTTTATTTTCATGCTTGCCTTTCCAGTTACATTCAGTATTGTTGGCTGGATGTGCTTCTTTGACCCAAACCTCCCCAACTTCTGCAGGACATGTTTTCCTGGCCAGAAATGTGAGCTATCAAGAAATGAAATTAGAGTTTTAAACATACTTTATTATAAACTCAGTAACCAACAGACACTGTCATACAAGGCTCCATGAAACACACTGCAATAAAGAAAATAAATAAATTGTATAGCATACACAAAAGGAACAGTTAAACTCCCCCAAACCCACCAGATTGTCGAGTTCCATCTCACACACACATATCAGCAGAAGTTACAACACAAATGAGCTCCTCTTCCATCACTCAACATACTGTAATACTCTTTTGTAACACCATTTCTTCTCAAAACAAGGGAGGTCTTTCATCACTCAAAAGTAAATAAAGTTCATCTTATGTGTCCTACTCAAATAGATCGCCATTTTTGTGTGACCCAACTGAAAATGTAACAGCTCAAATGGGGGAGGGGGGTATTAAGAGATGTACACTAGAGGTGGGAATTGGCAAAAATGTGACGATTCGATAGTATTGCGATATTTGGGCCACGATTCAATATTATTGCGATTCTTAACATATTGCAATACTGCAAGTATTGCAATTCGATTCTGCGATGTATTGCGATTCATGTCCCCCATATAATTCAAAGGCATTACAAAAAATGAGGAAAATAAGACTGCAATGTCACATTTAATTATGTGAACATTCTCTTCTATGCCTTAACTGAAATGCAAAAACTTAGGAGGGTAGTGCCAAAATGTTGTCCTTGAACATTCAGGACACAGGACCTTATTACAGGACAGGACATAACGGTAATTATTCTCTGAATAGGAGACCTCTCATATGAATGGTGAGCTCCCTGCACATAACGAAAAAAACATTTTTTACTCATTTGTGACAGATACTGCGCGGCGAAACATTACGTCTC
>JACXGM010001237.1:0-17643 GCA_016801145.1 Umbra pygmaea
CATTTGTGAATTTTCTGTGCTTTTAAATTTTTGTGTGTGCATTTGTGAATTTTCTGTGCATTTGTGTATCCTGTGTGTGTATTTATGAATCATGTGTGTGCATGTATGAATCATGTGTGTGCATGTATGAATCCTGTTTGTGCATATGTGAATGTAGTGTGTGCATTTATCTTTATTGAGACTGTTTTAGCTCCATAGAAACATTCTTGTAGGAAAATTCAAACAACTGTCTCTGTCAACTGCCAAGGTCTGTGGACAACTGAATGTCTGCTTCCAATTTACAGACAAGGGAAATCATTAACCTTTAAAGCCAGAGACAACATGTGTCTAGCAGCACAACTCTGACTCTGTCAAGCGTAAGAAAGTACAGGAATGTGAGGGTAGGAATCAAATGGAGAACAGTTTTTAGATAACAACAAGAAACTTCTGGAATGATGGAAGTGCTCCACTAAGGTGTGGAACAGAAATACGCCCGAAGAATGGATGGAGACCGGTGTGGAGGAGGAAACCGGGTGACATATACAACAACGCTGAGCACAACAAACTGTCACCCTCCATTGAGGGATTTAGATGAAGGAACATTCTTGGTTTGCAAATGGCATCATTAATATTTTCGGTGGGAATGGATGGCACACATTAAGTCACAACCCTGCCTCGTTTTGCAATGTCATGCAATACAAATGACTGTATCCATCAAGCAGCCATCCCAGCCTCCAGTCATATTAGAGGGGGATGTCGACATCAAGCCATCCACCCAGAATCCCTTCACCTTCCTTGGGCATCTGGCAGCTCAACACTCAGTCTTGTGACCTTTCCAATGAAGGAAAAGATCAAAGCTATTATGATGGGGGGTGGGGGGGGGGTGAATATATCAGTATGTTTGTATTTTCATGCTCTGACATTAGCTTAGAGATGATTGCAACTGGGTGCCATTTTGTCAACGATTAGCGTATGAGCTGACATTTCAGCTCAAGAGTTTTTTTTGACAATAGTAGTGTTCTACTGAGCGAACAGGAAAACGTGTGAATATGCCACAGCCTAGTAATGTGTGTTGTTTGGCTGTCTGTGTGGGATGACACCCCACTAAGCATCCAACATTGAAAATACATTTCTGTGGTTGAAAAGATGTTTAATAGATGCAAAAAAATATTTTGCTCAGTGGGATGTAAATAACCTGCTCACGCTGCCTCGTGTTCTTTGAATTCATTGGCTATTCTCTCATCAGATATTCACATTTCACACCATGAGTAATCCATACAGCAAGTTCTTTAATTATTATTATTATTATTATTATTATGACAGGACAGTAGGAAGCCCAAGGTGGCTTGTGTAGTCTGGAGTCGAGAGCTTACACCACTACACCAACTTCTGGCACACAGTTGGAATTATGTAAAATGTTAATACCATGACGGCCATTTTTTTTGCACATTTTTCTTCCCTCCCAATTCCCACTAGCCCTGCCTTGTCAGCAGCTCCGCAACTCAGGACAGATGCGAGATGTCGAGGGGCGCTCACATGGTTCATCCAACTACATGTCGCCAAGCCACGGATTCTTTTCACACTGTTTATCCAACACGGAAGCCTTTAGTCAGATCATGTACAGGATGATCACGTTCACCAACTACACTTCCGCGATTGAATTTACAGGCGCCCAATCTGCACACAAGTCACTGGAGTCACACACGAGTCAATGGAGAGCAACGTGGCAATTTGCCACTATGTCTATTTGCGCTGCCTCATGCGCCATGATGGCCATCTTCAGTGAAAACGTGTGTGACTCAATCAGTGAAACTGCTGTAACCTGAGACGCTTTTCCTCCGTTCTAGAAAACACAATAAACACTATAAACGGCTAAAAGAGCTAACCTTTTCTCCAGACACATACCATTACAAAGCTGCTCTAGAAAACAGAATAAACACTATAAACGGCTAAAAGAGCTAACCTTTTCTCCAGACACATACTATTACAAAGCTGTTGAGTGACTACGGTGCAGCCTGTCTTCTTAAAGTAGACCTAAGGCAAACAGGCTGTCTCCATTTCAATGTTTAAACCACCACTTCTGCCCTGCATGTAAAACTCCCGTTCTACTCCCTTCCTAAAGAATCATATCATGTGGATCAGAGAGGGAGACAGACAGAGCTGAGCCCTGGGTGCTGCATCACAATTCATTAGGCAATCCTACCAGCTGGAGCCTTCCTGATGGCACGCAGAATCTCTAGGCAGAAAAAGGCATCACTCCACTCCACCACCTACACATAACAAGTGGAATGGTTATGTTGTTACAACAACTTGTTTTCAACCATTTATCTGCACGTTTGAAGGGCAGTCAAACACAAACAAATCAAACACCTTCTGAGATCTAAAACGACAGGATTCATCATGAAGTTCCTGCATTCTTCACATAAGCTGTGTCTGGTCAGTATTTGTCCAGAAACAATATCTGTTTGGTCTATTGGATACTAACGTTGAGATAAGAAAGAAAAGCAATTGTCTGATAACAAAAGGATTTAAATCACTCTATGAGCCATTTCCTTCCCTGTTTATTATTCTACCATCAGAACCGCTGTGGGGGCTGGAAGCAGGAACCATGAGAAGATGGACAGAAGAAGGGTGGAAGCTGGGAGCTGTCTCTGCCAGTCCCACATGTGCTTGGGCGCAGATGCTCACCACAACACTGAGAGGATTTGACCTCCAGAGGCTGAGCCACCCCAAGACCTCGGAGCTCAGTCACTCCAGAGTTCAGATCACACTCCATTCATCGTGTTGAGCTGAGAGGCTGGGAGCTGCCAGGGCAGCAGTCATCACCTGCCCAAACGGCTTCCTATTCCCTATGTAGTACGCTACTTTTTTACATAACGTGCTACTACAGGATAGGATGCTATTTGGGAGGCGGCCATTCTATCGTCCCGACTGACAGCTGCCTGTCACGGTGATGGTTGTTTTTGGCTTAGCCCAATGCAGCCTCCAGTCTGCTCCCAGGCCAGCTGTCAATCAACAGGAGACACGCAGCTAGCTACAACAGAGCTCAGCACAGCAGCCGGTGCCCTGAATTCTCCCATTTTGCCCTCTGCACATCTCAAACAAGTGAAAATATTGTTTGGGTATATATTATATTCAGCAAGTTTTACCAGGACCCTGGAAAGGGTTTGCTGATATTAACATGCTGTAGTGCTATAGAGGCGTTTGGTCTTTAACATGGTTACTTTTTTTATATTATTAAATTTTTTTCATTTGAAAATTCAAGTCACCCATACTATATTGAAAACACATTATTAACACATTGTGATGTTTTACTTTGTGAATTAAATGTATTTTTGAAAATATACATTCACTTAAAATCTGATGACTGCAACAGACTCAAAAAAACAAGATGGGACAGTCGACTGTTTACGACTGTGTACAGGGGGCGTTACAGGGTTGTTACAGGGGGCGTTACAGGGGGCGTTACAGGGGGCGTTACAGGGGGCGTTGCAGGATGCGTTGCAGGGTGCGTTACAGGGTGCGTTACAGGGTGCGTTACAGGGTGCGTTACAGGGTGCTTTACAGGGTGCGTTGCAGGGTGTTACACAGGGTTAGAATAGGGTGTGTTACAGGGTGCGTTACAAAGGGCGTTACAGGGGGCGTTACAGGGTTATAATAGGGTGTGTTAAAGGGTGCATTACGGTGTGCGTTACAGGGTGTGTTACAGTTTGCGTTACAGGGTGTGTTATGGTGTGCATTACAGGGGGTGTTACAGGGTGCGTTACAAGGTGCGTTACAGGGTGCGTTACAGGGTTATAATAGTGTGCGTTACAGTGTGTGTTAAAGGGTTTGGTACAGGGTGCGTTACAGGGTCATTACAGTGGGCGTTACAAGGTGTGTTACAGGGTGTGTTACAGGGTGTGTTACAGGGTGTGTTACAGGGTGTGTTACAGGGTGCGTTACAGTGTGTGTTACAGTGTGCGTTTCAGGGTCTTACTGTGTCTTACTGGGTGTGTTACATGTGCGTTACAGTGTGCATTACATGGTGTTACAGGTTGTGTTACAGGTTGTGTTACAGGGTGCGTTACAGGGTGCGTTACAGGGTGCGTTACAGGGTGCGTTACAGGGTGCGTTACAGGGTGTTACATGGTCATTACAGGGTGTGATACAGTGTGCGTTACAGGGTGTGTTACATGGTGTTACAGGGTCGTTACAGGATCGTTAGAGGGTGTGTTACAGGGTCATTACAGTGTGCGTTACAGGGTATGTTAAAGGGTGTGTTAAAGGGTGTTACAGGATTGTTACAGGATTGTTACATGGTGTTACAGTGTGCGTTACAGGGTGTGTTACATGGTGTTACAGGGTGTGTTACAGGATCGTTACAGGGTGTGTTACAGGATGCATTACAGGGTGCGTTACAGGATGCATTACAGGGTGCGTTACAGGATGCATTACAGGGTGCGTTACAGGGTGCGTTACAGGATGCATTACAGGGTGCGTTACAGGGTGCGTTACAGGGTGCGTTACCGGGTGCGTTACAGGGTGCGTTAACGGTTGTGATCCCTACAACTGTTACCTGTTGCAGGAGAGAGCGTCTAACTGGGAGTGTAGGGTCTCTCCATCTCTAGCCCTCAACATGGCCTGCAGGTTCTCCTCCAGGGTCTTCTTGTGTCGTTGCACCTGACGGAGGACCCGCTCAGCATCCTCAAACATGGAGGGGCTCGGCTGGCTCTGGAGTCGCAGGGTTGGGCGCGGCTTGGCAGGAGGTTTGAATTCAGGGACGACCACATCCGCAGCTTCCTGAGGCCGTAAAGGAAAGATTTAGATGACAAATAGCCGGGTTCCATTCAGTGATGTAATTACAGCCCCCAATTCAGGAAAACTGACATGCCCACAGTTCCCCTATTAGTCATAGAGCATGTAGTCGTTTGATTTAAAGTGCAACATATGTTACCTAATAAGTGATGATCAGTGGTGTAGGGGCGTGACTGTTTCAGTATCTCAGGAATGGCCATCGCCCTGAGCTGTTTACCCACAACAGTTTCTGGGTTGCACAAAGAATGTTTGGTGTGACTAAACAACATGAACTCAGCACCATTCCTGTGGCTAAACACCACTTCTTAATGACAGAGGTTGAAAGACAATGGCAAGCTAACAGGCGGGTCACAAAAGGACGCAGTAATAATAACAATGGAACAGCACAACAGCGGTGTGCAGACGGTCCTCTCAGAACACAAAAGACTGCAGCAAAGTACCACATTGGGTTTCACTCCAGTCAATTAAAAACGTAAAAAGCACCAGTCAATGTGCATTCACAAAGAACAAAAACACCAAAGTGAAAAATGATTGCGCATGGCAGAATCATTATTTAGAGTACGCAGCATTAGTCCATGAATGCACCGTCCTGACTGGTGGTGTACTGGTGGGACTATAACTGCACTCCTTCTTCCTCAACTCCTATTGGATGAGATAAGCACACATCCCTCCCCTCTGACATTCTCCAATCATTCATGACATACCACTTTACCTGTGATTAACATATATTTTTTATTTATTTTTTCCCCTCTCTAATCCTGTCTTGTCGGCAGCTCCGCAACTCCTTGGACAGATCTGTGGGATGACGAAGGCAGTGCACATGGTTCATCCAACCATGTTGCCCAGCCGCCAATTCTTTTCACACTGTTCACCCAACATGGAAGCCTTTAGTCAGATCATGCATGGGATAATTACATTCACCGACTACACTTCCGTGATTGAACCCACAGGCGCTCAATCTGGACACAAAGATCTGCAGGAGAGCGACGTGGCAGGATAGATAATCCCGGGCAAAGCTATGCCAATTTGTGCTGCCTAATGCAGGAAGCCCAAGGCAAGTCAGAGTACCCATAGTCAGGCTCGAACCTGTGACTATCATGACGTAGACTGTCGTGCAATGCAGCAACTTAGCCCGCTACGCCATGTGGACACCCTGTGACTAACATATTTCATATCATCTCACAAACATTAGTTTTGGACAATAATTTATTTACAAATTTACTTGTTGTAATAAGTTACGTGTTAAAATTAATTTTGAAAATAATATACACTACCATTCAAAGGTTTGGGGTCACTCAGAAATGTGCATGTTTTTATTGAAATTCATACCTTAATTCACCAAAGTGGCATTATATAAGTTATTACCAATGTTGCAAATATGTATCCTTATTGGAAATGTACTGATTTGTTAATGACGTCTTTTTGCTCATCTGTAACTAATCATCTTTTGACAATAATTTCTTATCAATGTAATGCCACCTTGGTCAATATCAATTTCCATCAAAACACATGCAAATTCCTGAGTGACCCCAAACTTTTGAACGGTAGTGTTAATGTAATCTTTTAAACACAGTACATCTTGTGTATTTTGTTCAGTTGTGTCACTTTCAATTTCTATCCATATGATATCTGCTAGGTTGTATCCAGTCTGCCTTAAACAGCACAAAAGGAAATTCAAATCCAAGTTGAACACCTTCCAATATTTCACATTTGTTGTGTTCCGTGTGCATGTTTTAGCACCGCCTTTGCCAGGGAACAACGCATATAATTATTTCAAGTATTTGAGCCACTGCTGGTTAGAATCTATATAATACAGACTCTGCCTGATGAAGATTGGTATAAATCTCTGACTCATTTCAATGCCCCATACTGTCTGCTGCTAAAGCAGAAAATATTTTTTACGAACTATACAGATAACCTTCAAACTGTACACATATCAAAAAAATATATAAAGTTAGTATCACATTTGTTCTTTTGATTTTACATTAGTTTGTTTGGCTGATTTTGAAAACCCAAAATCCGGGGTGTCACCAGATATTGGAGAAGTGTCTGAAAGAAACCGTTGCGCTCGATAACAGAAGCTTTAAAAAGTGTCACTGTAAGACGACAGAGCACAGTGACAGAGAGCGTTAGTCATCTGTTGGAACCAATCCCAATAGTCACTACAAATCCCCGCTTCTGTGCCGTGAGAGACACAGAGAAAGATAGGGAGCTGGCTGGTTTAACGGTAATCTATCTCAATATTACTCCCAGTTCGCTTCCACTATGCTCCCTTGATCTTTTGTCTCTCCTCTGATCACAAAGCATTCCTCTACTCTCGCGGCTCACACAGGCAAAGTAGATGCACCGACGAGACCTTGGTTGCTTCTTTCATCCTACCCTCATTGTGTTCTCGTCTAGTATACGGTATACGTACACAGCTCAAAGGAATTATGGGAACATGCAATCATCACAGCATAACACCAAATCAATTAAACTTCAGGGATATCAATCTGTCCAGTTAGGAAGCGTAAGCGATTGTGAATCAATGTCACCTGTTTTGTTGCAGATGAAAGTGAAAACAGTTGCACAGGAGAGACAACAGCAAGACAACCCCTAAAAAGGGAAGAGTTTTGCAGGTGGTGGCCACAGACAATTGCTCGCTTCTTATCCTTACAGACCGTTTCTCCTTTAGTTTTGCATTTTGCCAGTGTCCTTGTCACTACCGGTAGCATGAGGCAGTACCTGCAGTCCATTCAAAGGTAGTCCAGCTCCTCCAGGATGGCACATCCATACCTGCCATTGCAATAAAGTTTGCTGTGTCTCCCAGTACTGTCTCAAGGGCATGCAGGAGATACTAAAAGTAGAGCCGTTACACGAGGAGACCTGGACAGGGCCATAAACACAGCAGCAGCACCGGTATCTGCTCCTTTTTGCGAGGAGGAACAGGAGGACCACTGCTAGAGGCCTATAAAATTACCTCCTGCGGGCTACTGGTGTTCATGTTTCGGACCAAACTGTCAGAAACAGACTCCATGAGGGTGCACAGTGCAGGTCGTTTGGCATTCACCAGAGAACTCCAGAATTGGCAGGTCCGCCATTGTTGCCCCGTTCTCTTTACAGATGACAGCAGATCCAAAATGAGCACATGTGACAGACGTGAAAGATTCTGGAGACGCTGTGGTGAACGCTATGCTACCTGCAACATCATCCAGCATGACCGGTTTGGCTGTGATTCAGTGATGGTCTGGGGAGGCATATCCTTGGAGGGTCGCACAGACCTCCACATGCTAGCCAACGGTACCCTGACTGCTGTTAGGTACCAGGATGAAATCCTCAGACACATTGTCAGAACTTACATTGGTGCAATGCCCAGACATTGTCAGGAGTGAATAAAGACAAGTGCAGGCCATACACAATACACAAACACATTATGAGTTGGAACAACCTGTGATTTCAATTATTTACTTTGAGTTTCGGTGTGAGATTGAATCCAGCCCTCAATCATTTTGGTTTCCATTGACCGTTGTCACGTCATTTTGTTCTCAACCATTTACACACTGTACAATAAAGAATTAGATCTCTAATATGTTTTGGTCATCGAGACCCAATGTGTGATTTGAGTGTTGCCTTAATTATTTTGAGCATTGCATATTATATAAATGTATGAATGTACCTGGTTGCCTTGTCTGGCTGCGTGAGGATGAACACTTGACGGTCTGTTATCGGTCACCTAGCTGAGGATTGTTTGTTGTAGCCTGTTGCTGTCACAAATAATCCAATATAAAAACCATTTACACTGTTATCAGACATTAATGCACTCCTAGTGTGGGAGGTGTTTGTCACATTAGTTTCCGTGACGATGGCGTTTTCGCAGAAACAATGCAATGCAGAGAAACACTCAGGTTCATATTAACACCTATTCACATCGTCAGTGCTGACAGCCATTCAGATATTCCATCCTAAATTCATGTGTCAACTGAGGGGGCGTTCCCCAGGTTCCATATAAGCCCCACAATGTTTAGCAAACAGCACTGTGACAAAACCAGAATGTTTAAATGTCTCAAAGTTGGAATGCATGTCAATGAGCCAACTCTCAACTGAGGATTTATCATACCAATAGACTAGCACAGGGCAGTCAGCTACACTACCAACCAACGGGGACAAATGTCATCTTTACTCTTTTTCATTACATAAAAACCCAATAACTCTTGAAGAATAGGCTTTGAAGCATCTCTTTGTGCTGCTGCGATATTGGCTCCTATTTCTCATCTGGTGCAAGTGTACAAAAGAGATAACAACAGCACTCATTTATCGGTTTCTGTCCAGAAAGAAGGGCCACAGGTGAAATTACCTGGATACTAGTGTGCCATTGTCTGCTGCTTCGAGTTGGCTTGCTCTGGATGGATGTGTGGCAAACCGTACGAAACATAAAGCTAGCACTGCAGAGGCAGGCAGGAGGGGTTGCTATGGGAACCTACCATGGATACGCAGGGAGGAGGCGGGGGTGTGGCGGTGGGGATGGAGGGCTGCTTGTTGCCGGTGGCGTCGCTGGTCTGGGCTGATGCTTTCTCTCTGAGCGTCTCTCCCCTGTCTGCAGCACTAAAGCCCCCCCCAGCCTGCAGGAGGAAGAAGAACAACACAGGGCGTCTGTTGGAGCATCGACCCGGTGACACAAGTCATCGCTCTCGATCTACACTTTTCTCCCACTATGTCATGTGACAGGATCAGATCTGGCTGTGACACGTTTGATCATTTGTAAGGCGACGTCTACTTTGCATCACGACCAGGAATTCACACATTTACTTTATGCACACATACATACAGTATAGCAATACAACCGCCTGGACGTGACACAATTGTACATGACTAGCAGCGAACGATCGGTCGTGCCAATAAACTCCACTATCGATGAATGTGGCACCAAACCACCTCTGGATATGTATAGTAGGACAATAAGAGGTAGAGAATCCAGAGGCAGAGCCAGCAGACCAGAGTGGTTATGCATCCTCTGAGAGCAGAGAAACCAACAGACACACTTCTCTCTATTTCTGCAGTCAGACAGACAGACAATCAGACAGACAGACAGCCAAACAGCGGCAGGCCTGAGAGCATACACAGCCTGCATCCTCAATTATATGCTAATGTGTCATTTGCCATGTGCTACATTATTCTAAGCTGATGGAATTTTTCAGCACCGGCAGAGGCGTGCTCGGAAACTCAATGGCTGGTTGGCGTGGTGACAGGGCTCAGAGAGTAATAGATGGGAACAGGCGAGCGGTGTGGCAATGCGTTTGCGGGTAAGGATGAAGAAGCGTTGTAATTTATTAAGGGGAAAAGCGGGAGGGAGCAGAGTGGGTTGAAACAATTGGAATTTGCTGCCTTGATCATTGAAACACCAGATGCACTCGTGCTTCTGCTTAACTTCATCAGTGGTAAAGGCCCCAATTAGGTAAGCACATTCCCATGGACGAACATTGAGGAGAGGGTGACATTGGCTCATTTAGGGAAACCGGAAACCTCCCGTTGTTCAGAGCAATATGTGGCTGGAGGGATAATCTCCTTCTAGACTCAGAATGTCTCCAATATGCCAATAATAGGTTTAGGGAGAAACTGAGCAGCAGCTTATTGGCTAGCAGCATTCAAGTACAAAAAAGAAATAAAATGGAAGAGGCCACACAGAACTAGTTTAATGAAGAAGTCATTGTGAGGCTCTATGGCAGTTGACCATATTTCTTTTGACCTCGATTACCCTCTAGGAGCAAGGAAAACTATTTGACACAAATTTAAAGTTCCCTGAGGCGGTATTCTCCAAACACTACAGTTCTTATTATATTTTCTTCCGCTGAAGGTTATTCAAGGAGGCGAAAACTGGGACAATACCTGTGTAGTCAGATAAGATCGACTGCTGATAACTACTTAGTATTTCGCTCACCTGCAGCAGAGCCTGCATCTCTGTCTTGAGTCTTCCTAGGTCCTGAAGCATGTCAGTGGCACGCTTCACGGCTTTGGGTGGCTCAGGACCCCCAGGGGGTGATGGGAGGCCAGGCTGATGACCTCCTTTGTCTCTACCTTGGTGCTTGGTGTTATTGTGCTCCATCAACGCTGCACTAGCCGGCTCTCGGACCCCAGAATGATCACCAACAGCCTCTTGCAGATGTTGGCTTTCCCTGGAAGGAAGCAAATAATGGGTCTTAGTGTTATTATTTTAGCAGACCTTGCAATTCCTATATCGGTAAAATCTGACTATAATGACGTCACTATGACTTCATTCCAACCAGTATATGCTTTCAGTGGCATTATTCCAATTATAATTTGCCTGTTAAGCTTGGAAGGCTCCCTCCATTTGGATAGTGATACAGAGGAGCCAGACATCCTGCTATCTGGCCTGGGGAAGTGTTAGCCCTGCGGGGAAGCGTACCAAAGTGGTGGCCCAGAACCAATATCATGACTCACGCAGGACAGCATCCAAGCAGCCCACGTAATGCTGCATCATTAGTAAAGACTTCCATTCCATTGATTGGCTGAGCAGAATACTCTGCTTTGAAAGGAGGGGGGCAGACCCGGGGGTCATTTAGAGGACAATCAGGCCAGCTGTCTTACTACGCCATGCTTGGGTGACAATCTGGTATGCTGAGATGTCCAATAGCATTAGGCTGTTATTAGTGTGGACAAAAATGATACATTACAAGAACTTTCCACCCTTTTCCTGTACAGTGAGTCTCATTGTTTACATCTCAGTTCAATATGAGCAGCAATTGGCATACCAACCGGTCTGTCTAATATTGGAGCGGAAAGCAGTATTTACACTGGCAGGGATGGAAAGATAATGACTGGCCCATTCTGGGAGAAGGGTCATGGAATAGGGGCCAGGAGGCAGTCTCTTCCCCGGGGTGTGCACGCTTCAATTTAACTGTTTTTCTGGTGTCCAGTTGCTAAACCAACCGTATGTTACTAAATTCACTATTTCCAAACGCTGCTGGGTTTTGAACACTATTTTAACAACTATTGCACGCACACATTAAAGGAACATTTCAGGACTTAGAGTCCGGAAGCCATATTCTTGATCGAAAACCCATGATAAAGATGTCAAAATAAAAAAGGAGCCTATTTAATTTTGGCCATTCTGAGCACCTGTTCTAAGCTGTGTAGCATCTGGAATAAAGGCTGCGGTACGACCCAAAGAATTCATTTTTTTATCAGGTGCAGGTCTGTAGATGTTGTTTAAAATGCATTCTGCAATTCAAAACATTTCGCACCAATAGAGCAGAGTAGTTCCAAGTAGCAGAAAACTAAACATAGCGCTTGCGCAGGAGCATACAGCTGATCCCTAAACAAAAGAAATAAGCAGCCCTGCTACTTGCATTTTGAAGGACACCGACCTGTTTTCCACAACATCTACAAACCTGAAACAGTGACACAGAGCTTTGTGGTAAGTTGTTCAAAAATGATTTATTTCAAAATATGAATCTTTAGATGTCTTTACCATGGCATTTACATCAAGAATAAAGCTTTGAGAAACTAAATCCTGAACTTCTATATTAACTGGATTAGGTAGCGGTTAGGGCATCTGACCAGTAATCAGACTGTTGCTGGATAACATTCCTGAGGCAACAAGGTCAAATAAAATCGGTCCTTCTGTCTTGAGCAATCATGGCAGCTCCCTTCAACTCTCCAATTTAAATGCAGAAACCAAGTCTCAGTTTGGCCTTGTGTGCCATCTTCTTTCACAGTAAGTTATTTAAATGATACAAAAGCAACTTCTTCAACAGTAGAGCAAGAATGTTATTTTTCCCTGTCGGAAACTACGAGAAGGCACAGAGCCAGATACAGTTAATTGCCATAACTGTCACTCAAAAGTACAGCCATTTAACAATGAGCACATAGATTATTTTTTGTCATGTCGTGAAGAAATGTACATCCTTCATTTCCACAGTTTCTCAGCGGGTGGTGGAGATTTTCTATCCGCTTCAATCTTAAAACTGACTTAAAGACTGAATCCTAAATGGCATTCTATTCCGTACATACAGCCGTGCAGTACCACAGCCTATTATAACATACAGTTGTGCACTACCAGCAGAGCCTATTATTACATACATTTGTGCACTACCACAGCCTATTGTTACATACATCCGTGCACGATCAGAGCCTATTATTACATACAGCCGTGCACTACCACAGCCTATTATAACATACAGCCGTGCACTACCACAGTCAATGGTTACATACAGCCGTGCACTACCAGCAGAGCATATTATTATATACAGCCGTGCACAACCGCAGCCTATTGTTAGATACAGCTGTGCACTACCAGAGCCTTTTTTACATACAGCCGTGCACTAACAGAGTCTATTGTTAGATACAGCCGTGCACTACCAGAGCCTAACAGAGCCTATTGTTACATACAGTACAGCCGTGCACTACCAGAGCCTATTGTTAGATACAGCCGTGCACTACCAGAGCCTAACAGAGCCTATTGTTACATACAGTACAGCCGTGCACTACCAGAGCCTATTGTTACATACAGCCGTGCACTAATTGTGATCATAATTTATTATTACAATTGGAATATCAAATCAAGATACAACAAGTGTGCCCTTTACAGTGAAATACTTACTAATCAGTGGTTCCTAGTGGTGGATTGGACATTTAGGACACAGAAAAAGTCCATCGTGGCTCCCCTCCATTTACAAAAATGAATCCCTCCCTAGCAATGAAGTTAGAGACCCTTGATCACATTGCACCAAGAGATTATTATTTTATTGATAGATGACAACAGGAGTGAGAACGCAAGTCTTCCAAAGTATGTGTGTATGTGTGTGTGATAGTGTGTCTGCACTATGCAACATCTAGCAACCCTTCACTTCCTTTTTTTTCTGGTCAACCCCTGGCCAGTACCCCTCAACAGCACCATCCTTTTATTAGGAGCAATCTTTGATGCGACTCAAAAAACTGGAATGTTCTGACAATCTATTAGAGGACAGTGTACTGGCGATGTGTATTACATACTAGACATTCTATTAGACAATCTATTAGAGGACAGTGTACTGGCGATGTGTATTACACACTAGACATTCTATTAGACAATCTATTAGAGGACAGTGTACTGGCGATGTGTATTACACACTAGACATTATATTAGACAATCTATTAGAGGACAGTGTACTGGCGATGTGTATTACATACTAGACATTCTATTAGACAATCTATTAGAGGACAGTGTACTGGCGATGTGTATTACATACTAGACATTCTATTAGACAATCTATTAGAGGACAGTGTACTGGCGATGTGTATTACATACTAGACATTCTATTAGACAATCTATTAAAGGACAGTGTACTGGCGATGTGTATTACATACTAGACATTCTATTAGACAATCTATTAGAGGACAGTGTACTGGCGATGTGTATTACATACTAGACATTATATTAGACAATCTATTAGAGGACAGTGTACTGGCGATGTGTATTACATACTAGACATTCCACAAGAGGCCAGCAGCATCTCAGCAGAACAGCTGGCAATCACAACATCGCTTTATTTTGCATTCGTGCTTGCGAGTGGGATGAGAACATGACACAAATTTACATTTATGTGAGCAACTGAGGAAACTGTATGCAAATGATACAGCACAAATCATCAAAGAGAATGAGAATCTAACATTAACCTCAAACCATCACTGGACCATTAGATTAATTGGTCTAACAAATTACTGGGCTAACACAGAACATGTTTGAAATGTCAATCACACACGTCTTCTTGTCCGCTGAGAGAAAAGCAGATGAGAAGAGAAGCAGCGCCTGTTCCTTCCTTTTTCCTTTTAGGGGTATTCTGTTCTGATAAATAAACATGAATGCGGAATGTCACGCGGTGTCTCGGGTAGCATTGATGTATTCCACTCAGCGAGACGTCTTGAATCTGCCTTAAGATGTCTCAAAAGGAGCTAATCCATTTGAAGAACGGCTGTGTGCCTTGTTGATGGCAGCCGTTTTGATCTCGCCTCAAATTGATTAGGGTGGAGATACGGGGATTCAGAGACAACGTGGCCCGTTTGAGGTCACCATATGCAAATATCTGTTCTCTCCCTCTCCCACCCCTTTCATAGAAAATGTGCTCAAATAGAACAGATTATTCAGTTCAATCGGGCCGGCTGAAATGACACCCTGTTCACTGTGCAGTGCGCAGCCGATTTAGGGTTGTGTCTTTGAATCGTAGCTACGTATTTATACCTGTGTGGAAAACTGGGATCGTAAAATCGTTCTGAATAATGATGAGAAATGATGCAACTTCGACAGAGCAGAGAAAAAGCTACAACCATGTACTGTGTTTGTGATTCAATATGGAAACCAAATAATCCTATCATATTTCCACACACCATGTTAGGTTGGAGCTAGAGATTTCAGTGCTTTTCATATTAACTTAAATTTTTTTCTGTTATCACCGGACGATATTTACTGCATTGTACTGAGAATGATCTGGCCATCTTCTTGGTCAAAGGTGGATATTCATTATGATTGTATCTGGTGGCTAAAATCAGACAACAAAAAGCCAAAACAACTGTAATACAGGCGATGTTGTTGATTGAGGAACGATGCTGTTGAGTGCGTGATTCTGGGTTCCCTCCTGAAAAGGTAGCCAGAGGTTCCGTTGCCATGGTGAACAGACCGTTTTAGGTGTCACAAGACAATATAGATCCCATTCATAATCCAGACATTTATACATGCGCCTATGACACATGCAGAGCGAGGCAGAAGTGGAGTGAGGTCTTCGATGAGGCAGTGACAGGACTTGAATAATGCCACACAGGAAAACCCTGGTCTAATGCTATAGGCTAGCTTACTGAGCTTTGCCTCACGGACTCTACATCCTCCACTCAATCCTGCTCACCCCATTCAGCTTCCGAAAAATAACCCTGTCCTGCCTCCGATGTCTTTAACACACTCATTACTGCCACCATCAGCGCAATAGCTGCTATTATCTTATCAATAGTGGAGGTATTTTAGGGGGCCATGCTGTGTGCCTCAATGCTCTTTCTCTCTGCTCTGCGGACACGTGTGTGTGTCAGTCAGCTCCCCCATCCCCCATCCATCACCCTGAACCATCCCCTACCCTGGCTGCCTGCCACCAGCCACCAGCAACCCCCCCATACCCCCCAATAATTTAAATGTCAGCATCAAGCAGCTCACGTTCGAATTTCAGCCCGTCTACGTCCAAATGAACCAAGTGGAGCAGATGTGACCTTGTCTTTTGGACTACATTTACCACCTGATGCCCCGGGCGGCTATTGTCATTGTGGCTATCCTATCCTCCAGTTGTCTCTAGACTGCCTCCATTGGCCGAGGTCTGGGCTAGCCTCTTTGTGGCGGCCGCTGCCTCTGTAGTCAAAGCCATTTTACATCTGTTTCATTTAGACATACACAAGCCTGGGTTTAGTTTAGCCCATTTGTGCTGTGATATGATCAGAATCAGATACAACCCTAGCTTTGGGCACCGGATGCAGACTGCTTGGCTGTTCTGGGCCATAGAAATACAACAAACCAGTTGGAGCATCACATAGTTTAATAGGGATTCCTGTTCTAGGAATCAAATTTGTATGTGCTGCCCAGGCAGAATGTTGTTTGCGGAACATCCAGGAAGGGGGAACGGAGAGCCCATTCATTGCCGCGGAATTGCGGCATAATAGCTGCATCGCCTTCCTCAGCCGTTTGCCGCTGCCGCTTTGTGATAAAACCATTCAACCGTTCTGTTTCAAATCACATCAAAGACCTGGATTTGGTTAAGCCCATTTTTTCATTTGGATTCGGGAATAAAAATAACTTTGACCACACGTTGGAGTCCGTTTCATTCAACCTTCATTGCTCTGGGCAAAGTGAAATTGGATATCATGAACGGTTTACAGTCATTTATTTTACTGTACTGATAAAAGTAAGGCTTTTCTGAGTAGCACCCTCTCAGTGTAATTTAAAAGCAATTTCCCTGGATATGTCTGTGCTGTTGGACCTTCAGCGTCTCAAACAAGGGAGGAATGACAGAATCCAATAATCCAGGTGCAATAAAATGCATCTTTCAATCAACGCCCTCAACCCTAAATCCAACACGCAGCACCACAAAAACGACATACTGTGGCGAATTGAAGTGAATTTCTTTCAATTCCTCACTGAATATAAATCTGAAAGTGCACGCACGCACACACGCACACACACACACACACACACACACACACACACACACACACACACACACACAGTAAGCAAATCAAAATACAAAAATATTTGGTAGTGGCAAACTGTCAAGCACATTTCTGTGAGGAATTTCAAGAATGAGCATTAATTTGTCCAACGCTCAAAATCCTGCATTGGGACTAAATGTACCAGTAGTCAGTATTTTGGTACATTTCATTAGGTATAAACATAGATGGTATTTTCATTGGGAGAAAATGTGGCTAGTCTTTTTCATTTGGAGTAAATGTAGCTAGTATTTTTCATGATGAAAGTGAAATGAAAGGAAGTGAAATCTGTGTGGTTGTCAAGGTCACTGTAGGAATTTATGCCGCTCAACAGAGCAACTGAATCCCTGGGGAACAACGCAGCATGTAGGCTTTTTTGACTGCGGAATACACACGAACACACTATTGATAACAACTCACAGAAAACCTGTTCAATCGATGCCGCCATCTTAGTAATTATTTTTACCCCCAGTAATTCATGATAAAAAAAGCATTAAACAGCGGTCCATTCCTCTTTAGCGATAACAAAAACACATTCCAAGACGTGCATATTTACCTTGTCTGGTGGTTTTATATAGAATCACACCTGAACATGTGTAGAGACAGTGAGAGTATGTGATGTAGGGCAGTACGAGGATGCAGCAGGAGACACTTAGA
>JACXGM010001237.1:17743-41944 GCA_016801145.1 Umbra pygmaea
CACACACACACACACACACACACACACACACACACACACACACACACACACACACACACACACACACACACACACACACACACACACACACACACACACACACACACACACACACACACACACACACACACACACACACACACACACACACACACACACACACACACACACGTTATTAAAGCACATCAGTCCGTCAGTCCGCCCAGTGGACGCTTCCTCATTAATATTTATCTGTGTTAATACAAAGCTCATGCATTTTTTGATTAATATAAAAGGTCCTTTCCTAATAACAATGGGGCATGAAGACATGCTCCCATACATATTTATGTTGAAAACTGTTTATTGGGGGGGGTGATTTTTTGAGCGGCCGGCAGGCAGTCATTTGGACATGGCGCCTATCGTTTCCCTAGCCTCCATCTCTTCCCTCCCTCAGAGCCTTCCTGTCCCCTGGCATGCTGCTACTTATTCAAAGAAAATGTGGATTTAGTTTGCCTCTCCCAAGGCAGAAACTCCGAAGTAAGCATTCTGCTGTGTAGCGGGATAAAGAGGTTGGAATTATGCAGTGGGCATAACGGGTTCCTCCTAAATATAAACCCATTCAGACAGACCTTATCACACCGCCACATCTCTGAATGTGAGCACATTCTGTCTGTCCACACTGTGCTGCTAAGGTCCGTACTTTAATGCAGAAAGTTCCAGATGGAAATGAACTCCTGACACACTAACAACCAGACCCCCCCCATTCCAAATCATCAATTAATCATTTTAATGCACCCACCTCAATGCTGACAGCTATGAACAGGTACGAATATCTTTAAGTACTACAATTAAATCGTATTAGGAACTGATTATCATGCCAGTGTGTTTACCTTCAATAACATAACATGTTGTTAGCTACTGTGGGAGAAGAAACATCGTTTTTGAACTTGCATTTCTAATTGCCTAACACGGTGAAATACATCAACCCTCCACACACAGCACTGCAGAATTTTCAAAAAGGTTAAATCCTAACAGCGTCCAGATCGGCTCATAGAGGGTGCCGTGTGTTCTGGCTCGGAACAGAACAGTACAAGCAGATTTAATAGCTGCAGAGTGGTTTAATGGGGCAAGCATGCATGGAGGGACAGCCTAATATAGTGAGTGAGAGGGCTGCCTGCTTATTTAACAAGCTGTCTGGAAATGAGACTAACTGGCCCCGTATTGCAGGCAGGAAAGCAGCCAGAGTTATAACAGCACATTGCTGGAAGAGTTCCTGAACACAACCTGGAGTTCTGCAAAACCACTGTTATATACATATCAGAAATGGAAAATGCCCTCCACAAGGGATGTCTTCATAGCACTGAGCGCCCAACTTGCACTGCTCTGTCAGGCTGGTCAAACACACCCACCCATCTATGCAAACGTGTTGTGCTATCATCAAGTGCTGTGGTGATTCATTCGTTGCTCGTGAACCTTGAGGGGATGAAAAAAGGTCTGTTTTTTCCACCTCCACCGATTCCATTTTCACTCCGTCTGTCATTCCGTGTTTTTCTTCACCTCGACATGTCATCCTCTCTCCTGCATTTCAATTTCCTCTCCTCCCCACTCGGAAAGATAAACACACGTATTTTCCATGTAAGAGGCATCTCCTAGTCCTCCCCATCACTGGCGGGATGCAGCAGCGGCATATTAGCATAGCTCGGTGGCGAAGCCAGGGAGCCATTACCTAGCAACAGAGCTGGCTGCGATTGGCTGAGAAGACGTAAACAGCCAAAGTGTGTTTGGGGCAGACTGGGACCGAGCGGCAAAATGAGGAAGCGGGGGGCTATTTCTGCTCGTGTCATCCTTGATCGTCACATCAAAATGACATTGGCTGGCTGCTCCTCCCCCATCCCGAGAACAGAGCAGACAGAACTCACAGCACTATGGCTGAGTGGAAAGTGGAAACGGAGCGGAACGACACACTCTAGTAGCACACACAGCCAACGCCAACTCCCCCTATCCCTCCCTAACAGATACAATGTTCACATAAAAAAATGTTTTCATAAACATAAGACGTATTATACAAAAACCCACGGTCGATTTCAGTGCCACACAATCTAAATTCTTACCCCTCAGCCATCATCATCTTAACACCTAGCTAATATCCTGAGAAGGCTGTGCCTGAGCGCTCTCTTTTCCACCTGGGTAACCTAAGAGGGTGTTAACCAAACAAACTGGCCCTGTCTGTGCCATGTTAGGTGGAATTCTCCAGTTTGCTCTGCAGGACTGGACCAAAATTTGCCAGAACAACAACTCTGTTAGCATGACTGGCACAACGGACAGGTTCATGGGCTTCGGAATGTGTCAGTGTCTGAGCTTTCCTCTTCAACAAGCATTAACACACTTAGGGCAGATTGCGATGATGCTTCAAGACACATAATCCAGAGTGGCAATCGTGCTGCAACAAAAGCCACCATTCAGTATTCTGCAGTGGCGTCCAAGACCCATGGGCTACAATAAACGGCCAAAGCAGGTGAGAATACAGTTGGTATCCCAGAAAGGCGTGAAACTTAGAAAGTTCACTGAGGGACATGTCCGTTGCCTAGTAATACCTGAGAGTAAGTGCCACTGTCTTCAGGTAACAGAGTGCAGTCTGTAGGGGTTGAGAGAGGGGAGAGTGGAGTGAGGGAGAACAGAGCTCCATTAATCACACTGAGGGGGAGGAAGTGGAGTAGACAGACGGGGGAGGGTGCATCTCTGACTAGATGCGTCAAGTGGCTGGATGGTGGGCGCAATACCACGGAATGGCCAGTAGGAGTCCTCATGGCAGTACACACAGGCCAGTCTGTTGGCAGCGTGAGGGCCATTCTAAAGACTCAGCACGCTATGAGCGTTTTAGAGGAGAATCGGCCTCATGAATCTGAAACATGACCTCAGATGAGCAATGACTATTTCACCTCAGGAAATAACTAAGCCACATGTTATCAGCGCCCCAAATGGCTCCCTACACCTTTTATAATGCACTAAAGTAGGGATGATAGGGACCCTTGCATCACACTATAAGGAACACGGTTAGATCTCACTAAACACAGTCTCCATTATCATCTTTCTCTTCCCACATAGCAGCACATTTGTCATATTCAGAAACCATCAAACTCCTTATTTTAATCAGATGCTGTGGTAATATTGGTACTGAAATGTCTAAAAGATGGTGCAGACTTGCATTCACATTTTCTGATCCAATATATTGTGGAGGGAAAAAGGTGCCAGTGGACAAATATAATTTTTTAGAGGGTATTGAAGCATCGGGGGGGAACACAATTCATGCCATCCAATCAGTGACACCCGATGGCTACGTCGCCATGGAAACAAGCATCTAGTGGCGGCACGGTGGTGGCTTTCTTAGGTTAGTGTGCAACAGTTCATGACAGAGATAATGTTGTATAGTCTTTACCACAAGTAGCCATGGGGGCCAGCTGGAGAAAAAGGCAGTAGGAAGCTACATCTACCCGTTTTATTGAGTTAGAAGTGTGTGTGTGTGTGTGTGTGTGTGTGTGTGTGTGAGTGTGTGTGTGTACACGTCTCAAAAAACAATAAGTAATACCTTAATGCTTTCAAATCAGGCAATGGAATTCAATAACTGCCTGCTGCTCGAAAACTAATCCCCCTTTGCAATCAAAATAACCGCATGCTCTATACAGATGGAATTACTTGGCAGTTCGGTAACTACTAGTTGTGCAGGCACATTAGTTAGGCTACCTAATTCCCAAGTATTCCCTGTAATAGATGTCAACTGGCACTTCCATTACTCATGAATGATCATTATGAGTTCAAAATACAGATTTTTCCAAATGACTACGATATTACAACATTGGATCATAGCTACAGCAAATCACATATTCATCATGCATGAAATGAATACATAAGACATTTTTCAGTGGTTTGCAAATCCGGGTCCAAAAGATGCAGTATTAGACCAGTGCTGTATATTTTCCCAAAGGAAAAGGAGCAGCTCACTGAAATGAATACAAAGCCAACCACCACCTCATTTCCTTAGGACGGGGGGGGTCTCAGGAATGCACTTGACTGAAGTGCTGACTGTAGCAGAACGGGTTAGTGTCTTTATTAACTGGACAGAGAAGGTATGGTTCTTTGTCTCTCACATAAAAGGCCATATGTGTGTGGCATCGAGGAAGCAGCCCAGGCTGTCCAAGACTCCATCACTGCTTGAATGTGTTGACAATCTCTCTGAATACATAATGGGCTTATAGCCTAATATTGTTATCGCCATAGCTGCCAGCAGCAATCTCCTCAACGCTATAAGATGCATTTCTACTTAGCATTGAGATACTAAAGAATCAAAAGAGGAACATATCAACGTGACAAACGCTGCTGTTTGCCAAGCGTATCTGCAGCACTTTTTTATCTAAATTCAACAGGAAGGCTCTATGTTTATTGGTTGATGACAGAACCCCCCCCCCGCCCCCCCCAGCGGGCTCATTCAAACTTTGCTTTTCAAAGACTTGTCAGCTGTATGAGGACGTGTGAGAAAGGAAGTCTGACACATCTGCCGATTGACGGTTAAGAGACAGGACAGGCAGCTAGCTCTAGCACCTCTTAATTAGCATCAGCCATCGCAGCCCCGTTCATTCACACAACAGCTGGCTGGAACGCTGGATGTGGCAGAGAGACGGAGAAATTCACCATTGACCTGGAAGGAGGTGGCAGCAACACACACATCCACACGTTGCTGAGGGTTCCGTAGACAGTTGGTTCTGATCTGCGGGAAGGTGTGAACAGAATCTGGCAACATTGTAGTCCACAGGATGACGTCCCCCATCGTCTGTCAGAAATCATTCTCATGGCAGTGAGAAAGGTGGTGGTGAAGTCCATGCCTGGGCATTGTGGGTCTCCAAGAGATCTCCACTCTCTTTTCTGTGTGGAATGTTATGGAAACAGTAAGCTAACACTCCATGACAGGCTGTTTGTCTGTGCTGGGGAAATGGTCTAAAAACAGCATGAAGTGTTTAGCTAAATCCATTCCAAGGAATGTGAGTTGAATGTCCGTCAGTTAATGTGGATTGTTTTGGGGGATGTCATTTTCCTGTGATGTTTTTTTAGTTTAACCAGAAGGTGTCATCCATTGATCATTCCCAGCAAACAGAGAGCGGAAGATCAGGAACGTGTCAGAGTAAAGTTCTCATAGAGAGGATTGTAAATGTCAACAGAAAGCTACTGGGGCCTGGCCTTAGATATGGAAGGACTGCCGTGGAAAGCCTCCCCACACAGCTGTTAGCGTCCTTTCCTCAGCTGTTGTCGCCAACCATAAAGAAGATAATAGTGTGGTGACAGTTACATAGTCCATGTGAAAGAAAACGTTGCCTAGGTTACATCCTAGTTACCGCTGCAGTTACAGGATATGTGTAACAAATGTATTTCATCACCATTAAGGTAGTCCTAACCTAACAAATGTGTGTTCTTTCTGTTAGCTACTTTCATTTTGCAGTTGTTATCACAGTGCTAGACCAGGCAAGGCCAGAGACAAAGGATTCCCTTATTCACAGTCGACCGACTCACCGGCTGAACCATGTGGTTCCAGTCACATGCAAGCCTTTCCAAACATGGACTAGTGAGAGACAAAAGGAGAGGATTATGTTCCAATAAGTCTGTGCAGAGAAAAACACTGCCAAGAAGAAAAAAAACAACAGAAGCTAAGAATAAAAAAAACAAGCTAAGAATAAGGGAGGAATAACTGCAAATGGTGTAGGATAAATGTACAGAAAATTCTCATCTGTGGGGTAAATGTTGTAGCCAACAGTAGGCTCCAGTAGTCACCGATGTTGGTGGCTGTCTGCCGTATGAACTCTGTGCTCCTGGGGGGGCTGGAGAGAAACCCGAGCAGCACACGGATCAGCGCTCCCTCCCTTGCTTGTGGCAACAGCCTAAGATGGCTGCCAGAGCCTGGCGTAAACAAGCCCGAGACTGAAAGCTACATTTCTCTGCATACCAGGAGCTGCAGGGGTAGTTCTAGCCCAGTGTCGAGGCGGGAGTTAACCCTGTCTGCCCCGGCTTCTTCACGTTCTACGCGGCAGAAAAATGTGAAGCTTTCAAAGTCAGGAAATGCTGCACTAAGTGAGGAGGACTGTAACAGAAGCAACTAAGTTCAGCTAGACCAA
The DNA here is from genome assembly GCA_016801145.1 of Umbra pygmaea. Lineage (NCBI taxonomy): Eukaryota > Metazoa > Chordata > Actinopteri > Esociformes > Umbridae > Umbra > Umbra pygmaea. The sequence goes on from JACXGM010001237.1 coordinate 23,881, forward strand.
CGAGAAACTGATTAAAACTTAAAGGGCTTGCAAGATTTGTATACAGAGAAAGCAGCTGACATTAACGTCATTGTCTTGTCAAAAAAACAACAGCCCTAGATTGGTGACCCAATAAACAGGGATCCTCTCTATGGTTTGCCGGGAAACGTCCTGATGGCTACTGTTGGCTACTTGTCAATGGGGGAGGGGTAAAAACCAAATGCTAATCGGTTCAGCACCGGAGAATTACAAAACCTGGGAAACAGATATAGTTTCTGTCAACCAATTTAAAACATGAGTCTGGTTAAATAAGTGAAGGAGATCATATGCGTTGTAATCCAGCTCACAAAATTAATAAAAACAAAGGCAATCCATATTCAACATCTATGTAACTCTTTAGCTTATCATCAAAACAAGTGTGAAGACACCCTTAAACGAAAGGACAGTAAAACAATCTCAGCCTTTTCCCCTGCTGCTCCATTTCCTTTCAGGAGTAATAACGTGGGAGGACGGAGGCAGAAAACAAAGTGGGAATGAAAAAAATGAAAAATAAATTCCTCTCTGCGCTGCGGCTTTGCTTCTGCACAAAGGGGCAAGAGGGAGGAACACGCCTGCAGCTCCCGGCAGCTCATTGGTCACAGAGGAATGTTTCATATTGCATATATTACCAGCTCAGGGGGCCCAGGGCTGTGAAAGATAGTGCTGACATCATCGTCTATAAATGGCTGGGCTTTCAGACACAGGGAGGGAAAACAAAATGTGAATAACCACACAGACACACTTCCCCTCCTCCCTCTAAAAAGACCATGCTTGAGTCTCAATGTGATTACAGTGTTTTGCCAGTTAATAGCAGGAAATATAAGAGATTTTAAAAGGTGAACTTTATAGTTTTTCCGCAAAATATATGTTGATTATATGCACGGACATGCATTCACGTGGCATGAACATGGATTTAGCGTTATTTGAGAAATGACGAATGACCTCCACTAAGACAAAGTCACAAAAGCCTGCATAATCGTATAAGATGCAAAGACAAAAGTGTTGAATGAAGACACAAGGACAAAAGACACAACGTGAGGAAGAATAATAGGAAAAGGAAAACACGACCTGCCGGCACGCGGAGGGTTAACCTCCAGACTGCCAGCTCCTTCCCTCATCCCCCCCTTTGTGTCCGCAGCACATTCCTGAATAAATGATGTTTTGAAAAAGGCTGGTAACCCATGGCAACAGCAGAGAAGCACGGTGGCACTGCAGAGTAACCTTTGGGAAGTCAGTATTTTTATCCACTGGAAATTTCTCCTGATTGTGTGTGTGTGTGTGTGTGTGTGTGGGGGGGGGGGGGGGTAATGGCTTCCCTCTCTGGCCAACATAAGGAAAACAGACTGGACTGATTTGAGAATGTAAACTGAAAGAATCCACTTTAAAAGCCTAGCTAATACAAACTAGGTTGGTTTGAGGAGAGAAATGTGTGGCACAAGGTCAAGAAAGGCCTTATACATAATAAATTGAATCCAGTCAGATTTTTAATGCGTATTTCAGCCATGAATTGTTACGAGCAGTTGTCGTTTTTTTCTCTGGAGTTAAATATGAAACAAGAGGAGCTGGAATGTAATAAACCGGTTACCATTTAACATTATTATTTTTATAATTCAATATTTAAAACCTACATTTCACATATGACATTTTGCAGATTCTCAGCCAAGGACTGAATCAATGTGGAACAGAGCATTCTGTCTGTGGCACAAGCAGGACCTCTTTCGCTTGGCTTCCCCCTGCAGCCTGTCTGGTGTGATGGATCAGAAACCTCCAGCCACCCAAACCCTCCATCCCATCCTCCATGTTCTCACTGCAGAACCCACTGACAGCAGCCTTGCTTTCCTGCCACTCCCCATGTTAGCGCAATCGCTCGCTCTCACTAACAGCCATATTCACACTGCTCATACTTCAAATCACGTATTTGGTCTGATTACATATTTGATCAGTGCAAATACAGTGAATCGCAACGGTAGGGCAGATGCAAACAATCAAAATAAATTCTAGAATAAGTTATTTTCACATTGCCCATTTTGTCAATAGAGAAAACCTATGCGATGTGTTTACGAAATAAACGGTCTACGTTTTATATTCTACAGAACGTATGAACTATTATACATGTAAACTATCCTCTCGATCATTTCCTGAGGTAATTTGGAGATCTTGAAGACGAGGACAGAAAAAGTTGTTTTACAGGCAGATTTGAAGCGGTGGTGAGAGTGTGCGTGTGTGAGGCTGCATTTGAATGTAACGGGTGAGGAGACTTGTGAATTCTAAACAGGTCGAGAGGAAGAGAGCGAGCTCCCTCCCTGAGGGGTGTCTGCGTGAGGAGAGTGCCTGCCTGTTCCCTCTTTGCATGCACACTGTAACCTGAAACCCAAATCAGTGTTGAGACAGCCAAGGGCACCTTAGCCAAGGAAGCTGCTGTGTTTGGTCCTAGCATGACAAAAGAGACATGCTCTGTCCAAACCAGGTGCTTGGTTGCCTCACAGCACCTGGTACAGAAAGGCCATTGAGAGATTGAAGTACTGCAATGCACCATTAGATGGCTAGCAACACGTACAACTCATCAATCTTAACCTACAGTTTCTAGGGGCCTGTTTAGTATAGTTTTTTTTGCATGTCAGTGAAGAGATTGTTTTAGATGTACTACTTGGAAAATACCATCTGGGAGATCTGAAAGGAAAAACGAGTGTGAGACAGTAAAAATGTGTTTTAAAATCCCACTTGTAGAAAAGGCGGGGGTGCGGGGTTGACGCCCGTTCACTCCAACAGCTGCATTCTCTATTGCAGTTTAGACTGATGAGCCAATTTGTGTGAACTAAATTTCAGAAACACAGGACTCAAACAACCCTTGTCTTCCTCTGGCGTTCAACCAATTATTTTGACCATATAGTAGTATTCCCCCAGCGGTAAAAATCCTACTTTGAAATAGGGACAGTTACCAGGATACAGAGTACCTAAAAATAACGACGGCAGTTGGGTCGGACGGGAGTTATGCCTAGAAGAGTCTCTGAGGAAAAGTCAACCTCTCTGCAGAACAGAACTATCTTGTAAGCCACTTACGAGCTGAGAGGGCCTCTGATATTTTACAACAGACAACACCTTCCTGTGGACCCATATAAACTAAAATATACCTCCAATAATCCCAGACTGGATCAGAAACACGATTGAAACCATGACAAATATCAGTTGAATGTTTATCCATGTGTTGTCGCAGGGTTGCTACATCCACACCGCAACACAAACCCTCCACAACTGTTGTCTCAAAACTCCTCTGTTTCCAGTCTAGTATGTTCATCTGTTGTTGTGCCTGGGAAAAGGACACCGGTTTTTATTGTGTTTCCAGGACGTATATAGAAGCCATTGTGTCAGTGTCTCTCCAGAGCTCATGTATGGATGGCTCCAGTTGAGCCTGGCTGTTATTTACGGGGTTATCTGACCTCTGTCTCCCTTTCCTTTAGAGCAGGAAGTGCGCTGTCAGCCAGCCTGCCGTACACTGTGTGTATGTATCCCAGAACAGCACATGGCTGTTAAGACTTTACGGCTACGTAACAGGCACGCATCAACTACGATCTATAGATCTATATTATCAATGTCCAATGGAGAGTTAGGAAACGTGTCACGTGACCGCCAGCCTTGTAAATGAGGAATGCCTTCCCTTAATCTACACTCACGCACATCCCCACCCTACACATATAAAATCAGTAGTACTATTTGAGCATAAACCAAAAATATAATCGTGAGATATGCTGCCATTATGCGAAACATGCCTCAACAGCTGACTGCTATCAACACAAGAAGAGAAAAACAACATGAAAGTGAATGACAACTTCTTAAAGCCTCTTTTTGTTGATATTCAAATTGTGGGCATATCCACAGCCTAACCAAGAGACTGATAGAGTAGAAAGGGAAAACAAAAACACACATCTGCTGCATTATGAAAATGGAAAGTAACGGGCTGTCTGCTGAGCATCTACAGAAGATACTCCAATTAAAGTATTACAATAATGTTAATTTGACATACTTAACATTGCTGTCATGGATATGCATAACATCAGAGCTCATCAGAGCTTTAAAAATGTCCAATGTCACTTGGGATTTGCAGTTCATTATATAAATATTTTGTGGATGAATTAACAGTGTATTTCCAATCCAAGCAAATCTTGAATATCACTACGTGTTCTAATGGTATGGTTGAGCAAAATACATTACTAATGGATACAAATCTATAGGATTTGTTTGACCTTAAGTGGCCAAGCTATTGTACGACAACTTGTTGAATAAACTGACATTTCACCAAGGGTTCATATCAATGGAATTTATTACAATTTACTCAGCTCCAAGGCACGTTACAAGTCTTCTGTAACTACAGAAATGTATCAACAAAGTTTACGTTCATGTACAGCATTTAGCTCTACCTTTTAAGCATTCGTGCATCATCAAAGCAAATGGGGAAAAAAATTAAGTACACGTAGTAAAATATTTTCATTCACACTTAGAGATATTTGCTGTAAAAAAACATATAAAAATGAAAAATATCAACAAAGAAAAAAAAAGTCCCCAGAATGATTGGTACCGAATATAGGAATTAAGCAAATTTTCTAGAAATGTAACCTGTTATTGAATATTTACTATGTGTAGTTTAATTTCACTTTACAGACATATATTCATTGGAAGTTTAAACTGGCCGTTTATATTGAGAAGTGCATGAGTTCAAGGAAATAAAACTGCAGCGTCTTTACAAAGTTTAAGTGCTTTGGACTCGTCACTGCCATCCAAATACAACACACCCGTCAAAACACCCTCCATACAATTAGGTGACATGACATCACATACTGCACATTTCCTTTGTTTTAAAAACAGAAATAGGAGGGGAAGAACGTCTCTGTACATCGGTTATTTTTGTAAGTTTTTAGTATTCACACGTGTATACTGTATTCGGTTAAAATTCACGTATCTGTGGGAAACCATGGGACACATCTAAGGGTCTCTTTCCTTTTTTACCTTAACGTCCCCTGCTAATATTGTTGCTATCTCACCTTGCATGAACGCCCAAGGCACGTTAGAACCTACCAGGGGGCATTTTTCTCCACTAGGACAATACACCTCGCCAGTTGCTCCCTGCGCTTTGATACTTTCTCGTGAACAAGGGAAGCAGAACTTATGGTTGGGAACGGAGGGACACTGAACGAAATGGGTATCCTCTAAACGTTCGTGGCAAATGGTACAACACAGAGGTCCGTTGTTTGCCATGGGCGAATCTGGAATGTTTTGAGCGTGGACCTGATCCATTGCAGAATGTGTACTAGACTGAGAGGGAGCCCCGGAAATATTGAGCTCTCCGTTTCGAGAAGCCAAACGCCTCTGACCAGAAACAGAGGCCGGAGAGACTGGGCTGCTGCTGTTATGTCTGGTGGATGTGGTAGAGTGAACCGAGTTGTTTTCTTTCGGAGAGTGCGCATTGCCCAGCGTGTCTGCGACAGACATAAGCGCGGCCATTGGAGACTGTCCATTCTGGGGCGCAGATTCAGGGGGTGTGGCGCGACTGGAGTGAACAGAATGGCCAGGTCCTAATGGTGGGGGTCCCCCGTGTGAGGTACCGAATGATCCGGATGCCATAGTTAGTTTTAATGCCTCGCTCTGGCTGGCCAACCACTGCTGCCTCTGTTGTTCCTGTTCAGATAATTTCAGCGCGCTCTCTGCAGAGTCAGGTTCTGGGGAGGCTTTACGTTTACGAACGCCAGTCCTCGGGGCACTCGCAGAAGGCAAGGCACGAGGGATGTTAACCAAAGCAGTGGGCAGCAATGGGAAGCTGGCATCGATGTAGGGCTGAGGCAACATTTCAACACCTAAGCCCTCTTTAAAGAATCTGACTGACTCGGGGAGCAAATCACCCAGGAGTCGCCAGTCGCCAGAACCATGTTTTTTCTCATACTCCAAATATTTAAAGCCCGAAGACAGCCCTCTACCAAAGTCTTTCATGCAGTCCTGATACATTTGTTTTGCCACCCCTGATGCGCTGGAAAATACATTACCAGATCCACTTGGATACTCGACAAATATTTTCAATTCATAGTCCATTCCAGGTTTCGAAACTGCATCAAAAGCAAACACTCTGCCCACAAGTGAATGATCTTTTTTAAATCTCACATCAAACGGCGAGCTGTTGGAAAGGGCAACCAACGTGTCTCTTACTATTTTGGGTTTGTTTGCCCAGTCGTCGTTTCTGTTCCTTAAACTTTCGCTGAGCTCAGTCAAAGCTTCTGCGTTACGCTGTTTCTCTTTCAGATCTCTCTCTTGGTCAGTGCTGGACACAGAACCTGGCCGTTTACCTTGCTCGGACATGGACTGAGATGCAATAGATAATGAGGGTCCCACAATGGATGGAGGAGGTGGGCGGCTGGACAGGCTGTGCGGGGCTATGGCTGTTGCCGAGGAAGGTCCATTCAGCATGGTCTGTGGGAGAAGGTTTGGGGGAACATTCATTTGTCCTGGGACCGCAACGAGACCGTGGCTTCGACGGGAGTTTGGGCTCTGTCGGTTCAGTTCTGGGGGACCGTCGTCCGGTTTTGGGAACCCATTTGGACCACTCAATCCATTGGGAAGTCTGCTAGCATGGGCGCCAATACTTGAGTAGTCAAAGCGAGGTCTTTCTGCGCTCAGAGAGTAGCGGTCCATCCCTGACTGTTGTTGTTTAGAAGGTCCGTCCACATGGTTTATTTGCACCGTTTCCTTGGTTGATATTGCCGCCTGTGTTTTTACAGTGGGCGGCGGTGGTGGACCAGGGGATCTCCCTTCTTGGAAACCATGAGCTCGTTTGAGGTGGCGTGCAGTTTCGATAACAAACTCGATCCGGTCCGCACCTTCATAATTCACACAACCCCTACACACTGCCTCCGTAAAATCCCAAATCATAGCCCATGGCATACGAGGTAAATCGCATAAATAACATGACTGTCTCCGAGACGAAGATACTTGTGCAGAAGACATGTTGAATGTCCTTTGCCTTGGTTCTTTTTCTCCAGATTATTTGTTTGCAGTTCTTTTCAGTCCTAGAATTTTCACCCCAAAATGAATTAGATTCTTCTCTTCTGATACCAGCGGTGTTGGGTTGTACGACTGAAATTTGTTTTACACGCGCCTCACATCCTGACTTGGTTTGTGATTTGGAATTTTGATTGTGCCTCCACGTCTCCTCTCCCCACTTGGAATGCCACCTGGCTGGAACAGTGACGTAAGCACCACGTTCCGCAGTTCCTTGGAACAAATGACATGCCACTTGTTGCTTTCCTAACGCGCACACTCAAACCACTCCCTCCTAATCTTCTGAATGGACTGGGAGCTAGGCAATGGGCTACACCAGCGCTCGATGCTGCTGACCATATTATTACACGCAGCAGTATATGGGTTTGTACAACATTGGACTTTAGATGTATTTTACCGCTAGAAATTATACCTATAGTAATTGCCTATATTTAAATATCAACATACCAGTCGTTATTAATAAATTAAAATGTTTAACCTTTCAAACGGGTTAATTTTGCTTATGTCAGCAAAACTAAACATTGAATACGATAATGCAATTTACGACCATGAAACAATCACATTTAGAATTTGTTTTATAAGTCATAACTCGTAAGCTAGAGCTAGTGTAAAGGACTGTCAGTTCTTCTTCATGCAACGGGGAGAAAGACTACATTATAGTTTCGTATGTAATGTAGCCCATATAATTATTACAGATATGTTACACTATAACCCGGAACAGTTAGCCTATTTTAGCAATCAGACTGTTTATATTTACTTTTGGATAATATATTAAGCTGTTATTCAAAGCACCGATATCTGTTGAAACGAATAGCTTGACAGAAACTCAGACAAGCATATTTTGCACAGAAGTTAAGCTCGACCTAGGGGTTCCCTACGATTAGGTTGTTTACGGCACAGACAAGAGAAGTCTGGTCTACCCCCTCCCGCTATATCCTTACTCCCCTTTTCGCAACAACACCCGAGAGCAGAATGTTTCCCTGTTATACAACGAGTGAGAGAGTGAGGGAGAGAGTTAGAGAGAGAGAGAAGAAAACAGGGGAAAATATCAGCAGTAGGGAGAAAAGAAAGTCCGTTTGCGGTTTCCACATACCGCTGGCACAGGGCTGCATGGCGGGGGCGTGTCCATCCATCCAAGATGGGACCAAGTATGGCCTCGGCTGAAGACATGCAGCCACTTTCCCAAAACAACGTTGCCTTTACTGCACCAATAGCGTGCCATGCTGTTAGGCTAAATAGTACCATGTGCGCAATGGTGGACACGTGTGAAGTTGTACATAGGCCTACGGGGTTGAGGACTGTAGAGTCACAATAAAAACAAAACCTGTAGGAGGTGACCGAATGAAATTTATGAAGTAAGCATAACGCCAAGTATGATTAAATGAAATAAATTCACTTCAAAGAACAAATTGCCTTTTCCTTGGCCGTACCCCATGTAAAATCAGCAGCAAAACATGATTTTGTTTTATCTCACAGCTTATACAGTGGTGGGGGAAGCTAGAAACAACAACAGAGCCAGAAGAAAAGATAGATTTGTGTGTTTTTCCTTCTGAGTCTGTGCCAGACTGAGCAGGCTGAATGACTACCACCGGCAGTAGCAGCCAGGTTGTTATGTGGACAACTCGCACTCAGTTTGAGCTCCAGGGATTGTGACAGACAGCCAAAAGAGACAGCCATCATCAGTCAACAGAATTGGAGCAGAAAAAGACGTGGGCTGGGTAAGAGATAGTGTATGTCTTCAATTTATTTCATTGCTAGGCCCACGTGCCAGGTGGCTCAATACTATTTCAAGACTATCACAAGTTAGAATGTGGAGAACATAATGTGTGTGTAGAGCACTATAACATTTCTGAAAGGTCTGGATGATCCTAAAAGCAGGTAGAAACAGTGTCTTGAGTTAAGATATGATGAATTCAACTACACCCAAATGGCTGTTTTTACTTTATTCAATTTAAAAAAGAGCAAAAAAAGAATACCATATTTACAGGTGGGAAGGACAGCACTAGTCTGTCTTTTCACTTCTACATTGTGGCATCTACACCACTTACAGACACATTTTTTAAATTATTTAATCTGAACTGTTTGCACATGTCAACGAGCAGCTGTTGCCTGCCCAAATTCTATTTAAGATAAATGACGCACTGCCTGATTTTTTCACAAACGTTCTAACCCACGTGGGTCACTCGAGGATAAACAAGATATATTGAATTATGTATTTATACTTTTTAGAAGCATGGTTCCCAATTTTATCTGTGGATTAATCCGCACGGTGTGCGAAACATATGACTGTATTCATCTCAGGTAAAAAGAACAACAACTCAATGTCCATGAATGTTTCATGCATGTTTGCACCTGTTTCTACAATATTACAGCACTACCAATACTTAGGATAGAAGGGAATGTCTTGTAATATAAAATTTGACCAATCAACCAATTGTGGAATTTATTCTAACTTTACTAGATTTTGTCAAATACAGTGTATAATTCTAGAAACTAACCAATTGGTGGTTGTTTTTTTTGCAGAATTCTTGATTGGTAAGTGGATCCTAGCCCTCACAACTACAGAAGACATCTGTTTTATTTATTTATTCCATTTCTTTTTTCTTAATTTTTCTCCCACAAACCCTGCCTTGTCGGCAGCTCCGCAAATCCTTGGACAGATGTGGGATGGTGAGGGGCGCTTACACGGTTCATCCAACCACGTCTTCCAGCCGTCGATTCGTTTCGCACTGCTCATCCAACATGGAGGCTTTTAGTCAGCTCATGTACAGGATGATTATGTCCACCAACTATACTTCCATGATTTATTTTACAGGAGCCCGAACTGCACACAAGGAGTCGCTGGAGAGCAACGTAGCAGGATAGATAATCTGACTGACTATCTAACCTAAATCCCGGGCTTCACTAGGCCAATTTGCACTGCCTAATTCTGGCGGTCCGGGGAAAGTCTGAGAAGGCATAAGGTCAATCTGTTCTAAATTGTGTTCTTTGTGTTGATGCAAAACTCATATTTTTACTAAACATTTTACAGCTTCGAAGCATCTTGTGGTGTTGAAGTTTAGGCAGTGATATGGGTCATTCTTTGTTTGCTCTACGGCAACAGCATCTAGGTAGAATTCAATATAGAGTAAATTCCTATCCTTTCTGTAAAGATTCCTTACAGAAATCGCTGTCAATTTTTTTTTTTAAGTGCATATTTCTTAGAACACTTTAAAAACAAATACCTCCATAACTCTATATATAACAAAGCAGAGGAGGCTTAGTTCCTGCCAGGGCTACAGCCTTCCCTACTTCCTGAAAGAATGGCATCCTATCACCACAGCCCCTTATGCATGTACTCAACCACTGACACACCAAATCTCTCTGTCGCTCTCCCACTATGTGGAAAATTTTGTGAGGTAGGCCAAACAGTCAAGCGCAGGGGTTAATTTTTAGCTTCCTCCAAGCGCCTGGCACAATGCCAGACAGATGAATTCTGGGAAAAGGCGAGTCTTGCCAAGTACAAACTGCCAACATTAAGCAGGCCTGACAGCTCCTCTCCTCCTCCAAACCTGGCAGCAGTTCAAAGTGCTCTTTCATTTGAGATGTTGGCTGACTGCCAGCAGCATGCAGATTTACTTTACCTACTCGCTCTTCCTGCACTCAGATGGAGCTGATAAATGCTGCTGTTGTTGCCATGGGAATAATTCAGAGCTAGGCGACGAGTGGTCCTGTGTATAACCACGTCTCTTTTTCACTCTGTCCTTTCATACAAATATTCTTTACATTTACACACACTCACACACACACATCTTGTTAACCCACGGTAGAGAAAATACAGCCTTTATTCTTTTCAAAGCAGAGATTGTCTTTCAAGGACCTGTACATCTATCCTATTCTTCTTTGTCCTGTTTTGAACAGTTTATATATTAAAATAGTAAAATACTGACCCCCTGAAATTTAGAGGAACATTTTACAGACAAAATAATTTCTGTAAATCTTTAACATCCTGAAAACATGACAGCCCCTTTTTCCCCCTCTTCTGCTTACCTGGACTGTGCTGGTTGCTGGCAGTCGTCGGCGGGTGTTGCTATGGCAACCCTAGCAGGAGACCTCTGCATGCTTTCGGTTGCCAAGCTGCTGTTGTTAGGGATGGCCACCGGAAGTCTGCCATTTCCTGCAGAGGCGGAGAGACATCAGAAATCAGCCAGTCACTGTCAGACACCTGGCATCGCTCAGTCAGCAATTTCTCTCGATGGCTCTCACTGTTCCAGACTGGGTCGTTCCCATCCCATAATGATCCCAGTGGCTCTATCATTATATTATCATCTATTCACGTTTTAAGAACAACGTCTCTTTCTTCTTTTGTAAATGTGTCGCTATTGTTTGATCAAAATTGCTTTTCACTCTTGGCTAAAACCCTTTTTTATTTCACCAGGTAGACCGACTGAGAACAGAGTCTCATTCGCAATGGCGACCTGACAAAAATAAAGTGCAATGGTGGAAAACAACAAAGTTACACAAAGTACAAAAAGCAGATATGATGTAGGTTTTTAAGTCAATGATGATCAGTCCTGAATGATAATTTGACAGACATTCATATTTTATTGGCTCAATTGGTTATGACACACAGAGTAATCAATAACACTGATGGAAATTAGTACCAGATAAATATGGGTAATATATTGATGGTCCTCTCCAACATATTCTGTCTGTCCACTCACCAAGATGGCAGCATAATCATTTCCACCTAATCAAAAATGAATGGGTCACTGGATAAATATAGATTCACAAAAACAATAGGACTCTACATTTTTATAACACTATTGGTTAGTTGAAGCAACGTTGGATAGAAAATAATTCGAAATGGCTTAGCATTAACACACACTCATGCTTGTTTTTTTTTTACAGCCCTTTGCTGTCTAATCCATGTCCAATGCCTCCTGATTATTTGGAAAATATCAGATGGTAAGCCGAGGAAACAAAATTGACTTTAACCTTGCTGTAAATATTAAGTCAAGTGCCTATTACCTAAATACAGACATTGCAATGCAACTCTGACAACAAAAATATATTTTGTGCATACTGAAGTATAACAATTCCACAATGCAATACACTTTTTTGTTCAGTAGAATAAGGACATATTTGGCATTGAATGTGCTAATCTAAATTGTGTCATTATTAATGATTCAGTGAAAATGCTGTGTCTTTCCTTATTGAGATGATGTGCACATTCTTTTCAGCCTGTTTTTTCTTTGTTTAAAGCCTGGGTTACGATTTGTATTTTAACACCTGCCAGCACAGCAGTGTTCCATAATCATAAACACCTGGCGTACATCCTTTCCCAGTTGTGACTAAACAGTCAGCTTTTCCTGATAAGGTACACTTCATTTCACAGCCATTGAGCAAATTTTAATAGGGGGTGCAAATGTATGTTTTTGCACCTCCACTTTCCTACAAAATATGATAATTTGTAATGTTTCACTTGTTTTTGTGTGGATTCATAGCCACGTTTTACACAAGAGCTCTTTCGCAAAAGCTATTGATCCCGTCCCTCGTACCCATCTTAAGACTCGTGGGGACCACTCATTTGAGTCCATAGCACCAAGACTGTGGAATGATATGCCTCCTATAATACGCTCTGCGGTCTCTGTGGACTCTTTAATAAATCAGCTGAAGACTTACTATTTTATACAGGCCTTTGTATCAGTTCTTCAATCTTTGTTTTATCTTTTAATCTGTGATTTTTACTTCGTTTAATACATATTTTATTGTCCGTTTTAATATGTATTCTATAGTATGCTGTAATATGCATTTTCTTTTTGTATTTTTTATATAAAGCACTTTGTGATTTTGTATCTGTGAAAAGTGCTCTATAAATAAAGTTTACATACTTCCTTATTGCCAAATAGCTAGTGTCAGAAAACAGTGACATAAAGAGCTGAGCCGAAACAGGTCATGTTCTGGCTAAATATCACTCCCCTTCCCATCGATAACAAAATATTCTGATTCTGTGTACCGGTTTATGGATTCGCATCCTGCCGTGGAACTTAAAATGTGAATTTCTGATTTACGAGAGAAGTAAAAACTAGGGATGGAATAGGCCAATAGTGGACAACTGCAGCGTGTCATGGAAAAACACTGCTTCTTAAAGGATTGGTTGCTCTGTCGGTGCGGTCTTTAAGGTAGCAATGCACGACTCACCCCCGCTAACCAGGCCGTGAATGAGAAGAGTACCTTGCTTAATACACATTGACGTTTCTGTTGAAAAAACGAACTCTACTAGGGACAGACTTGACTACAAGTCAGGGGTCTGGATCCAGCTAAGGATGATGTCACATTATATGGTGGAGAAATTGCAGGTTATACTTTCAACTACAGATTCAAATAAATAATGTTTGATACTGTGTGTATAAATGTGTTTGATAGACATTTCCTAACTAAATATTTTCTTTGTTGAATAACTGGTCATTTTAGAGTCTATTTACTGCAGCCCAATATGGCAACCAGAGTAGAGCTAAGTGGGTGTAACAAGAGGGCTGACAGAAAGAATAGAACACATCCCTTCTGGAATAGACTGTCCAGTAATGCTGGGAAACCAGTGAATGAAGCCATCAAGAGATATAGAGTTCCACAGTTCCAGGATGGGAGAAACGATATTTCATCTGCTACAGTACCTGGGTGCACGGCTATATGCAAGTCCTTGCTCAAAACAACAAGATGGAACATTTTTACCAAACTGCAAACGGTGTGGTACAAACAATCTCTATGAGAACACCATATCTACTGTAAATATAAGTGGTGAAAGCATCATGTTATGGAAAAGCTTTTCATGGGTTTGAAGAAGGAAACTTCAAAATTGAGGGCAAGATAAATGAAGGAAAAAAATAGGGAAATCCTAGAGGGAAAACCTGCTTCTGTCTCTAAGATATCTTGGGATGGGAGGAGGTTCATCTTGCAACAGGATAAAGATCCTAAAAACTTACAGCCAAGAACACACTAGAGAGGCTTCAAAATATAAAACGGAATACATTGGTTACCTTTTGTTTTACCTGAAAACAATATTTTCCACCTTCAAAGTGTTGTGTATGTGGTGATAAAGAGAGCTAATCCTCAAATAAACAAAATTCTGATTATAATGCAATACATATCAAAATACATTGCGAGGTAAATCTGACAATCCAGTGTAGACATGTTTAACACCAGGTGGAGAGGATGCCATTCATTTTGAAACAGGGACATCTCTGGTGGCTTGTTCAAAGCCCAAAGTCGACACCAAACCAAAGTGACTAATTTTCACAAATAATTGCTTTTGATAGAGTATATTTTTATTGTCCTAAAGAAAAGTAGTTTAAGATTTAGAGACATTTAACTGAAACGGTATGTCACTGAACAAACCATCAATGCATTGTTGACAACATCAACGAACGACAAATTACAGTTCGCTTCAAGGAGGGCACTCTTCTACAAATCCTATTGCCCGATGGCTATCTACAGCCCAGACTGAACCCGGCTAGCTTCATAAAATGACTCGACTAGTAGTATTTCTCTATGGGTATCTGCAGTAGCTAAGCATAACAGCCAGGTTGGCTACCAGTGACACTTGATACAAATGCCCAGTAACAAGCAACTGAGGTCAGCAAGATCCTCTGTACAAATATGGTCCACTTGTTACCATGCGAACTACAAGCTTCAACAGCAAGACACAAATGCTATGTAACAAGCACCTCAGTCTCAATAGCTTAAATGCCCTGGAATCGTTGGCAATGAGAAAGAGTGGCAAGTATTGGAATGTTACCTGACAAGGGTGGTACTCAGAATTCCTTGTTAGGCATGCCCGCAAATACAACTCTATGCCTTGTTTCCATGTTTACTAACCTAGACTTTTATTACAGATAAGATGGCCAGTAGGAACCCCTCAGGGGGAAGCAAGTTCAATGGATTTGGACATCTAAGTATCCAGGTGAGGTGACACAGTTCGTGGTGTATGTGAAGGCTACTCAGGGACGGCTCCTGCCAGGCTGAGAAAGTGTGTATAATTTCTGAAGGAAGTGTGGTAGCTATTGACCAAATACAGTGGAAGATGTGTAGCCTATGTGGTGACGTGTCACCATGGGGTCCTCAACACCTGGCTGAGTTAGTATGCAGATACACCATACGTAAAATGGCTTTCGGGTGTATTTCTTGGGGGACTTTATCACAGCTCGGAATCCAACTGATGAGGGCATCGTGAAACCTAATGGTGGCCTTCAACAAAGGTAATTACTCTAACAGAGACTGTCAACTAATTATATGTAATTTAATCTCATGTTTTCAGGCTTCTGGAAGAAAGGTGATAATACACGGCTAAAACAAAATTAATTGAACACTCAAATCACACGTTAGGTGTACAAAATATATTAAAGATCATTATCGTTAATGTACATTGTATAATTTGTTGTGAACAAAATGATGTAACAACAGTCAATGGAAACCAAAATCACCAGCTGATTTAGGGCTGGATTCAAACTCACACCAGAAATCAAAGTAATCAATCAAAACCACAGGATGTTCCAACTTGTGTGAATCTCATCACAGTAACTCATAATGTGACTCAGTAATATGTATGGCCCCCACATTCCTGTATGCACTCCTGGATATGCACTCCTGGACAATGTCTGGATATGCACCTGATGAGATGGCAGATCTCCTCCCAGACCTGGATCAGGGCAACAGTGAGCTCCTGGACAGTCTGTGGTGCTACGTGGTGGCATCGGATGCACCAATAGATAACATCCCAGAGATTCTTAATTGGATCCAGGTCTTGGGAATGTGAGGGACAGTCAATGGCATCAATGCCTTCATCATCCAGGAACTGCCTACACACACTGGCCACATGAGGCCAGGCATTGTCATGTACCAGGAGGAACCAAGGGCCCACTGCACCAGAGTAAGTTCTGACAATGTGTCTGAGGATTTCATCCTGGTACCTAACAGCAGTCAACGTTGGCTAGCATGTGGAGGTCTGTGCGACCCTCCAAGGATATGACTCTCCAGACCATCGCTGACCCACCGCCAAACAAGTCATGCTGGATGATGTTACAGGCAGCATAGTGTTCACCACTGCGTCTCCAGACTCTTTCCCGTCTGTCACACGTGCTCAGTGTGAACCTGCGGTCATCTGTAAAGAGAACGAGGTGACAATGGCGGACCTGCCAATTCTGGTGTTCCTGGCAAATGCCAAACGAGTTGCACGAAGCTGGGCTGTGAGCACAGGTTCCACTAGAGGATGTTGGGCCCTCATGCCACCCTCATGGAGTCTGTTTCTGACAGTTTGGTCAGAAACATGCACACCAGTAGCCCCCTGGAGGTAATTCTGTAGGGCTCTGGCAGTGCTCCTCCTGTTCCTCCTCACACAAAGGAGAAGATACCGGTCCTGCTGCTGGGTTGATGCCCTTCTACGGCCCTGTCCAGGTCTCCTCGTGTAACGGCACTTCTCCTGGTATCTCCTGCATGCTCTTGAGACCTTATTGCAATGGCAGGTATAGACGAACCATCCTGGAGGAGCTGGACTACCTGTGCAACCTGAATGGGCTGCAGGTACTGCCTCATGCTACCAGTAGTGACAACCACACTGGCAAAATACAAAAACTGAAGAATCAGTCAGGAAGGATAAGGAGAGAGCAATTGTCTGTGGCCGCCACCTGCAAAACCATTCATTTTTTTTGTGTTGCCTCTCAAGTGCATCTGTTGTCACTTTATCTGCACCAAACCAGGTGACACTGAGTCAAATGCTTTTGCTTCCTAACTGGTCAGATTAATTTCCCTGAAGTTTAATTGACTTGGTGTTATACTGTGATGATTGCGTGTTCCCTTAATTTCTTTGAGCAGTGTATATTAATGAATTAGCTCTTTTTCTTATTAGTTTACCAAAGCTATTCAAACAACATTAGGCTGCTATGTTTATATGCAGCTCAGAAAAGCAATTACATCAGGCTGAATTCCAAATTGCACCATATCCTCTAGATATTACACTACTTTATACCAGAGGCACATAGACCCTGGTTAGAAAGTAGTGCACTGCATAAGCGACGGGGTGTTTGGGAGGTAGTAACGTGATCTGGTGGTGTAACAGACTGGTAGGAAATACCCCTCAAAGGACACAATCAGGACTGAGTGTGTGTCATTCATCAGAATTAGGCCCAGACAGAAAGATGAATGCTAGAACTGTGTGTGTGTGTGTCCGGATGACTGATGATGAAATACTTTAACATGATATCACATTTTAAGAATAAGAGATCTTCTTGAGGACACGTTGAGATGTAGTGCAGTTGTATTCCAATTAGATTACTCTTCAGTAATCAATTATAAAAGAGATTGGGAAAAGAGTTGGGAAAATCAACTACAATTTATGAGCCAGAGTTTAGCTGCACTTACTGTAGCTAGTCCCACTGCAACAACACTAGGGCTTTTTGGGTACCACATTCAAGCCATGCATCTGTGACAAGAAAGAAACTGCCCCAATGATGTCAAAAGTGATATTCACTAAATATTTTAGAACAAAAAGAAGTTTGAAAAAGACAATTCACACATATTACTGATCTCCTGAGTATGTAATGGTGGTCGTTATTCCAAAAGGTTTCACATCATATAAACAATATGGCTTCATTCTGTTCATTGAATGGGAGCGAGAGCAAACAATCACCAAGTGGGCTGAATCGTGTAGTTTCAGGGCATGGGTTTTTCACATATGGTTTGAGGATGTGCTTGAGAAACAAAAGACAAGGACTAAAAATAGCCATTTCCAAAAGAGAGCAGAGTCTGGCAGCTGGAGGGGCGAAGAGAGAAAACGAGAGAGAGAGAAAGAGAGAGTGTGAGGAGAGAGAAACACCAGGCACAATGAATAGAAATAGCATGGTTGCCATGACAACTGGTTTGAAGATACTACCGCAACAAAATGGTGCCACTTCAGACATCTTATGGCATAACATCCTCCTGCTCCTTCCAAAAAACACACACAAATGACACTAACCAGTTAGTCACACCA
>JACXGM010001237.1:42044-57350 GCA_016801145.1 Umbra pygmaea
GGCGTACGTGTTGCGCTGCAGGGGCGTACGTGTTGCGCTGCAGTGGCGTACGTGTTGCGCTGCAGTGGCGTACGTGTTGCGCTGCAGTGGCGTACGTGTTGCGCTGCAGTGGCGTACGTGTTGCGCTGCAGTGGCGTACGTGTTGCGCTGCAGTAGTATACTTGTTGCGCTGCAGTAGTATACGAAAATGGGACTGGAAAGTGGTGCTAGATCATGAACACAAATGCTACTGTACAGACCAGTAATTGCAGGGTAAAAAAATCAGTGAAGTTGCATATTGCAATATTATTAGTATTTTATATTTTTTGTGAATGTTTTCGTGATTTTTAACAGGACAGGAGGACGCAGAAGCCAGGGAGACCGGTAGGGGGGAGACAGAGAGGAAGGGCACAGACATTGGGCCGAGCCGGAGCTCAAACCCACATGGCCAGGGACATGTGTGGTCTGGAGTCAGAAGCTTAGAGCACTACACAATACTCTAGCACGTGTCGCAATATACATGTTGTTTTAAAACACGGCTTAGGTCACTTGTCATTAGGTAGCCAACTAACGTTTATTTTTATGACGGATGGAAATTGATTTTATTTATTGGTTCTCTATTAATTGTTCCTCTGCAGTATGGATTTTTCGACCATGTTTGAAACATCAACTAAATAAATGAACCATATAAATAAAACTGAATATTTCACAACAAACAGAACCAAGGTATTGATACATTGTATCCATGAGGTCCATGACAATGTCACACCTTATTATGGACATCCAAGTGACCTGACACTGTCAGTAAAATAAAACTAATTTTATGCATATTTTCTACAAATTTGAAATGCATGTAAACAACTGAGTCTATTCCCTATGACTGTATGGCTGGTTCCCTGTTTAGGAAGGCTTGTCAGATAACAAAGATCTGCCAGCTAAACAAAGCAGGGTTATATACTAGTCCATCTAACAACCCTAATGCATTTCTCTGATACACACCCACACTCTCCCACTCTCAGTGATACATACAGAAACACACGGATGCTGTCTGGGCCATAATTAACTCCACATTTACACCCCCACACATCCATCACCATGGTCACCGGGTAGCGCTGCTTCCCTCCTAAGAAAGCAATTCCACATTGCTGTGTGTGTGTGTGTCTGTGTGTTAGAAAGAGATTGTTGGGCACCATTCTCTGAGGGAGATAAGATTGAAAGGGAGATTGTCCAGGACTCTCAAAGCGTAGCGTCGAGGCACGAGTAGAAAACCTGACAGCGACCTTCCGTACCCAACGCATAGCTTGCTGCTTGGACAGAAATTTAAGTGAACTGAGGACAACGGAGTGAACTGAGGACAACGGAACTGAGGACAACTGAGTACAACGGAGGATAGGCCACTAACCAACTTGTCCTAGTGGTTCAACAACACATTGGGTAGTAGTATTAAATCACCCCTCTGAAGGTAGCTTTTTAAAGATGCTGTTGTCAGGGTACACCGATTCAAAATGGCAGAGGGTGGAAAAATCAACAACAACGTATCTATACTGCATTTATATGTCAAATACATCATGGATCACCTCCACATCAATTAAAAGGATACATATCATGTTTTTTAAAAAGCCTGTTTGTTTACTAAGTGTCTCAGGAGTGGTGGCTATCAAACCAACCTGCATTGTACTCCTTTGCAGTGCTCATTCTGACGTTCTGGCTGCCTGTATTTGCACAGCCGTGCAGCAGGCAGTCATTGTTGTCACCTGAATGGCCTCACCTTTAATTGAGTTGAGAGGAGCACGCCTAATCTCTCCCATAAAACCGAACGGGTATTGGCACTGGCAGCCAACATCATTTATCAGTGGTACAGAGTTAATACAGTGTGGTGTCTGAGTGAACCTTTTCCCTTAGGAAGAACACCATTTCCCCTTTACTGTAACTGTGGGCTTCGACAGAGTCAGGGCTGCTTACTGTGGATGTCATCAACATCTCCTGTGTTCAGGAAGGGGCTGCATTCCGAGGCATGTGGCTGGGGAGATGCAACGGAGAACAGGCAGGACCAAATGGCCATTGAAAATAATCCAGAGAAGTCTTGGTGCTCGGCCGATAAGACTGGGAGATAATGTATGATTATGACCAAACAGAGACTAAGACGTGACTGACGGCCGTGAACTCTGGCGTTAAGGTTTTAGAATTGCTATCGCACAACATTTACAAAATACATATAATTAGTGGCCCTACTTGTAATTCATGAATTATGCACTGCCAGAAAATAATTGCAGACACACCTTTGACTTAGTTCAGTATGCAGTGCAGTCTGGCTCACTGAATAATGCAGACTTTTAATTCACTGGATACCATGATGCAGATACTGAGAGTACAACGTGCGTTGATTGGACAGCAGTAACAAAAGTGGCCCAATAGAAATGAGAGGTATATAATAACTAATATCTTAGATGTAAATAATGTGATGTTTTGAAACCATTCAGAAAGAAACTGTTTATAACACAGAACAGAGGTTGCAAGTAAGAAAAAAAAGTCTGTTTGGTATTCCATATCACCAAGGCTATGACAACAGCAATCATTAAAATCAGCAATGTAAGCAAAAGGAAATGTGAAATAAAAATATTATTTGAATCCTGTTTCTGATATTCTAAATAAAGATTTTTTTTATCTGCAAAATCCATTGCTGCCTACTTAGAATACTGCAATGACGTTACTGCCCTCAAGTGGTGGAAATATTAAATCCTATTCGCTACTAAGGCAGGGCTCTATACGGGGAGCTTGTAGAATGAAGGAACTAGTTTCACATCGCAACACCTGAAAGTCTACATGTTCATGCTAAGTAGACCTATGTAGAAAGTCAACAAGTTAATAGAATCTAAAAGGCGGTATTACAGCAGGACAAAAAGCGGAGACAGAGTTGGAGAGCCCTGCTATTTGACTGACCTGGCGCTGGGTAGGGTATGTTGTGTTTCTTAGGTCTGTCCTGATTGCTCCGGGTGATGGAGGTGTTCCAGCGTGTGGGCTTTGGGATGAGCCTGCGAGGAGCTGGGGTCTCCAGGGTGCTCGTACCCTCACCTCTCCACTGGCTGGGTGGGTCTGAAGAGGCTACATGAGAAGACAGCTTATCAGACAAATAGTGATTTTACATAAACTCAGCACTCATAAAAACTCTGAAGAGTCTAGATGAAAATAAAGTAATGTATTATATACAAACTAACCAGAATATCTTTAAATAGTACAAATTAAATTTTCGTAAAGACAGATTGTACTGTGAGCCTCATAATGGGGAGGCAAGTTGGCCTAGTGATTAGGGCATCTGACTAGCGTCCAAAAGGTCCCTGGTTCTAGTCCCCAAACCGACAAGGTGAAAGTTATGTTGTTCTGTCCCTGTGCTAGACAGTTAACCCTATTTGTTTCATTGTGGCAAATCACCTATTTAAATTCCAAATTTGTTTCAATGAGGAAGTAAATAGTAGCCTACTAGTTCCCATAACCACAGAAGGTGTGTGTGCAACATCAAGGTGGGTAATGTATAGGTGACTGGGTGGGTCTGCGGTGGCTGGACGTTCTTGGATTGCAGGTTCAACCGATCTGGTGTTCAGCATGGAGGGTGCAGACCCTACGCTCAGCGCAGAGCCCAAAAGATGGTTCTAATGGAATGAAAAAATAATGAATGAAAAGAGTGAATTGGTCATAACTGATATTAACAGAAGGCTGAGCATAAATAGCTGCATATAGATCTGACTGTTTATGCAAGTTTAGGCCTTCAGAGTGTAAATAAGTACATGACAGATATCATTTTAACCAGATGTTAGTGACAAAAGCCTACTGAGGAAATATCAACAAACAGAGGTTGAGTGCTTCTTCTTCTCCTACTACTACCAGACTACCTGCAGCGCCATCTGCTGGCTCTGAATCCACTCCAGGTGCTGGAGTCTCTGCTGGGTCAGGGAATGGAGCTGCGCCTCCAGCTGGGTCACCCTCTCTGAGTCCCTGGTCTCCTCAGCCTTGCCCTGGTACCGGTCTGACTGCAGCAGCCTCCGTAGCTCCTCTGACACCTGGGACACACGCACCTCCATGTCACTCTGAGCCTGGAAAACAAGACAGAATAAAGTAGGCACCCTCTAACCAGTAGTCGTTCATCAAGCATGCAGAATTCAGGGGGAATTTGAGCACTCTTTAATGGAATCGTAGTCACGGGACGACATTGAAACAATGTTAGGTGCCCCGGTAGTACCTTGATAAGTGGTGCTGTGGCAGCGATGGCTGCAGCAGTGACAAAAGCTGCAGTGGAGGCAGCCCCCTGGTCTCCTGCTAGAACAGGGGCAGGTGGTGTTTCCATGCTTAGGGCTGGCGTCTGGCCTAGTAACTGCACCTTCACTTTCTGCCTCAAGGAGGCGGTCTGAGACCTGAGGATAACCACACAGTGTGGAGTCATCATGGCTGACACAAATTACCTTAGGAAGTTCAAGTTTGCCACAAGAAAAGCAGATGTCATTGTACAGTGAAAATATTGTGCCACAGCTCCAACAATGCAGTAACAATAAAAAGGTGCAAGAACAAAAACAATGTCTCAAGAGGTGAGAGAGCAAGCATATTTTTGTAAAACTACATTGCCATGTACATGCAGTCCATTTCACAAAGTTCAAAAACGTTACAGGTAAAAGGGGATTTCCACGAACAGATCTGTTTCATGCTTACCTCTGTTTCAGAGCTGCCAACACTGTCCCTTTGCCACCAGCCGAATATCTGGATATTAGTAGATCATGGCCTAATAGACAATTCAAAGATGTACTGGTAATAGGCTTAAGATACAAAATGACATACATGAAGGAAGCAGTAGATAATATTGACAACAATCTGTCCAGTGAACTGTCAAACCCTTTCCACGGAGGGCAGAGTGTCTGCACGTTTTTAATCCTATCTTGTACCAAATTGGAAAAAGTTCACAAATTATTTAGAGTTACTTTTACACGGGTGCCTAGACCCTAACAGACACCAAGTAATAGGAAAGAAAAAAAGGAACTAGGCCCACTGGGGAAAGAGATTGGCACTCCTGGTCAATCTCTTGGCATAGGGTTAACCTCACATACCTTTGTCCTTATTGCCCCTTGGTTGATCAGAGGACTCCCGCTCTGTCCCATATTTACGAAGAACCTGAGATTAGAAATTAAATGACAGCAGTTCAAACTAGATCACATTTATATCCAGGGATCCACATTACAAACATCTCTTCACATATAAACAGTTTACTGTGTAACTGTTAACCTGGAATATTTTTCATTGTGCTACATAACTTTGTGTGGCACTATTATTTTTCTACATGTGCATTTACAAGTTACATTTTGTAAAATAATTGGTCACTTTACAGACTTCTCTGAAAGCACAATCTAGACATTCCTTACTTGGGACGTTTTCTGTTGGACACTTTTTCTGGGACACATCGTGCATATTTTTGTTAGATCTGAAGAAAATAACAACAACATGGGAAATCAAAATGTCAGTCAGATTTAAATAAATGTAATTCACTACAACGCAACACAAACAAAAAGATCTACCTAATGGTAAAGCTGGTGACAGGTTTTCTCGCAAGGCAGGTCGGTGCTCTTGTTTCGATGTCTGTCTTTCCTTTTCAATCTTTGGTGGCTCTTCAAGAAGATCGGACTGGGCAACGTCCCGCAACTTACCTACTGTGATCTTTACAGTGTCTGGTCTATTAGTTTTGTTGGAAACTGACCCAAAACCTCTTGTCTCAGGAAAATTCATCCTAGTTGCCCGAATTAAGACGTCCCCGGCGTCAGAACTTGCAGTGGATTCATCGAGGTTTATATTTGTTGCAAAGTTAGAAAGTTCATTGGATCGACTCAGCAGATTATGAGACATATTTGATGGACTTCTTCAGACACAACACTAAAACTACAGTAGCCCTGTAGCTACAAGCATAAATTAAAGCGTTTGAGATTAGTGGTTTACTTAGTTGTCGTTAGCTTAGTACTTTCTCAACAACGACGCTGGACAATGCGTTCCTCAGACCACCGTTTTTCAAGTTTGTTGTGAGAGCTGAAATAGACTTTAAAACCCTGTTCACCTTATGTTTATCGATTCGACATTTTGAATATCCCGCTTGGATTGTTTGTTGACATTAGCTACAGCTATCTTGCTTGCTACCGTTAGCTTCAATGTAACACATAGCTAATACAAGATAAAAGCATCGCATCATACTAAAAGTTAGATGGAACTATGTACTTCTGAACAAATGAGCTGAGAAATTAATTTAATCTGATTTCAGATTTGAAAAAGAAACGTTAAAGTGGAAATATGAACACGGTCAACTGTTGCTGACAACAATAACTTCCGGACAACCACACATTCTTACGGAGAGAAATAGCGGTCTCTGCTGGCCATGTTGAGGCTCAATGGCATAAAACAGAAAATCGGCGATGAAATATATAAACATTTAAAATTATTCCTTAGGCTGTATATCATTTTTCATATTAGCAAATGGGGGTACCATCATATATATTATATCTACGGGTGTCATTGATAAATAAAATAAGATGGGCTACAGATAAATAATGAGGAACAGAGATTTAACAACCTCATGTTACACCGGAGTATTTACGCAGTAACAAATAATTCGCCATACTTTGAATTGTAGTTGTTATTTTCGTCAATATACTTTTAGATTTTGAGTCCCAAACATTCCTACACAAAAAGCTAAATATTTAATTATATTTTTGAAAATGTTTTATATATAATGTCCCATGTTTACTCAAGCGAGGTCCAGAGTTGACTACCCCTGCTCTAGAAACTGAGTTGGTGCCGCAATCATTGCCTTCCCCGTTTACAACATCTCACATGTCCTTCGGAACCTCGGCTGGTGATTGAATCTGTTGCTGTTTTGAAGAAAGGGCGATTTTCTTCTGCCGAAACAGCAAAATTAAAAGGTACGTATTCAATTTGATATCGAAATATATGGCTTTACATTCAAAAGGAGTTTGTACATGCATGGTGTTAGTAGTTAGCCTTTGTCAACCTTGTCAGATTATCGAGCCACTGTGAGTTTTGGGCTTCCCGTTGACGGAACGATTACCATTCTTTCAGCAACACTATATTATGCCCATGTTTTGGCACAGGCGATAGTTTAGTTTTTATAGAGCAAAATCTGCATATGCAATTATGGCCTACAGTGAAATTAATTGGTGACGTGGGTCCGTGTTTTGTGTGGCTGAATATAGTGCATAAATTGTCCGGGGATTTGAGACTATTTGGACTAAATACATTCCAGTGAGCATTTATCCATAGCCTGTGTTTTGGCACAGGCGATAGTTACGTTATTAGAGAGCAAAATCTGTATATTCAAGCATGGTATGTACAATGTACGAATAACCATTGTTTTTAAAACCTTATTTTTTCACAACTGAATCTTTCTACATGCTTAGAGTTCACCAACCTACTTAAAGAGTTATACACTTTGATATTCATTGACCTTCGAAATTTTATTTTGAATGTTTTTTTAACTATACCGAACATATGACGTAATCTGACGTGTTGCTAGCAGAATACTACCCATATACTGTACCCACCGAACGTTACTCAAGCATCAACCAGCTAACGTTGACTTTCTAGATAACTCGCAGAAAACCTAAATTATGCAGAAGTTTCAAGTGAATTAATGTGTCAACAATTTGATTGTTACTTGTGCAAATGAATTAACCCCTAAAGTTATGTAACTACTGTACTTCAACTCGTTTTTTGTCTTCATAAGCGCACATCAGTCAGTAAAATTCATACATAATTGTAACTTGAATCCAACAGAATTCTGAACCACCATGGCTGCCCAGGTAACAGAAGCGGACCAAATTAAACAGGTTTGTATTGGTGATTCTTCTCATACCCAAATAAAGCTGGTAAATTCTCGCAAAATCAATGTTTAAAAATTGTTTGTAAAATATGAGTTGTGTTCACAGTTCAAAGAGTTTCTTGGCACCTACAATAAACTCACGGAAAACTGTTTCATGGACTGCGTCAAAGATTTTACAACTAGAGAAGTAAAGCCAGAGGAAGTAGGTTGATGTCCTTTCTGTCTTCAAAACTTAGGTTGTGTTTCTCTGTTTAAACATTGCTGACACAAAGCAGATCTTTGGATAGTTCAGGGGTGTCCAAACCCTTCCATGGAGGGCCTAGTGTATGCTGGTTTTTGGTCTTAACCTTCCATTAGAGCCAAATTAGGACCTAGACTGCCAGGTGAGGGGAGATCCTAACCAATTAGTGAGCTACTCAATTAGCCTTGTACAAGGTAAAAGAGAAAAACCTGCATACATTAGGCCCTCCATGGAAGGGTTTGGACACCCCTGGAATAGTTTTTTAACGTACCAGCTAACCACATATGTAGCAATACGGTGCCTGTCGTTTAAGTCAATGGGTTGAAGTATGCAGTATCTGAACGAGGGAACCCAATATCATCTTTATCTGCAGTCTTTATAGCAGTTAAACCTAGATGCAAGATTGTATAGTGGGCTCAGTAGGATGATGTGTGACCTTTACTTATGAACAAGGTCATCACTGCATGTTCCTGTATGTTTTCAAATGTAGCATTGTACACAGCAATGTTGAGTTAATGTTTGTCATACTAAATAACAATTTTTCCCCAAACTCAGTCCACCTGCTCGGAGAGCTGCCTTCAAAAGTACCTTAAGATGACCCAGCGCATCTCAATGCGCTTCCAGGAGTACCACATCCAACAGAACGAAGCCCTGGCTCAGAAAGCAGGCTTACTTGGACCACGGTAGTGAACAACTGCCAATTACATGGACTGATATTTGCCAGGAGTCAACCATCCACAACACCATGGAGGCGTTATTCCTGAACCAGTGGATGAATAACACCAGTCACAAACTGGTCTTTGGCCTGGCCTACCTCACCTTTTTGGTCAGGGCTACTGCTTAGACCAGGGGTGTTCAAACCCTTCCATGAAGGGCCTAGTGCAGGGTTCATCAACTCCGGTCCTGGGGTTAATTGCAATCACCTGCTTTCCCAAGTATAAACCAGTCCATTATTAGAGAACGAAAATCAGAAGTGTTTTGGCCCTCCAGGACCGGAGTTGATCAACCCTGGCCTGGTGGAAATACCTTGTACAAGGCTGATGGAGTAGCTCACTAATTGGTTAGGATCTCCCCTCACCTGGCAGTCTAGGTTCTAATTTGGCTGTAATAAAAGAGATAAAACCAGCATATACTATGCCCTCCATGGAAGGGTTTGGACATCCCTGGCTTAAGATACGTACAATCCATGAGTTATGATCCCGTTCATGACATGTTTAGCTGTGGTCCAGATAGTGCATGATAAAGTTCACTTTTTTATTATCGTATGTGTTACATAATGTATGTGATTAGATGGATGCTGCTAAACCTTAATTGAGGAGTCGTATTAATGTCTAGACTGGAGTACATGGAATGAATTATCACACTGGGTTTACTCCAGTCCAAACAGTAATGTGAGCCCATTCTGCACTGCTGTTATTGTCTGAATGAGTTAATGACAACCTGGGGATAGAAGTAGTTGTCTCAATGATACATTTTATGCACCCTTCATTCAAATAAATTGTAAATTGGCATACTGCAAAATAACCCATTGCATGCCCTAGTTGACAATGTTGTTCTGTTTAACCTCTCGTTTGAAATCGCTGCCATCTATTGTTAGTTAATTACAACCATATGAACTTGCAAATTGAGATGACTAATAACTGTCCTCTCAAGCAGAATTTGGATGTCCTTACTTTCAAGGTTGTTTAACCACTCAACAGAAAACTAAAGTTAACTCAAGTCGATTTAGAACAACCTCCGGTGGAATAATTCTGTTAATGTACAATCCTTCCACACGTTTGCTTCTTATAAAAGGATTAGTATTACAAGGGAAGTATTTAAACACTTTATTAGAAATGAAGAGAGCTCTGCTTATTTTACAGTAAGATACAATGGCTTTGCTCAGGGAATCTTAACGCAAACTTTCCTTCATCCAGGAAACTTTAGACCAATGTAGCACACAAAATGTTCTGAATGCTTTCATTATCCACTATGTACAGTCTAATGGTGTGTGCAGATCATTCTACCAACTTGACATTGAAAAAAAGAGTTTTAATAGACCAGTACAAAGATGAGCATTTAAAAAATTATATAAATCATTCTTTACATTTTGTGTAAAATGTATTTTTCAAATACATGGTGTTGGAAGATATATATACAAAAGATTCCTAAGAAACCCCTGGGCTTAATGTACAGGCTTTTTTATGCAACTGTTATATTTAAATTGGTCAGAACTCAATGTCCCCCCACAAAAAAGTGATCCTATAAATTATAACAAAAACAAGTACCAAGAAACAGTGACTTAAAGGCCACCAAACAATGGTGTTCCCTAAAATTAACCTAGGGAATAACAAATATGGAGAAAGCAATGGGCTCTATTGAAGATACGGTGGGGGTACGTATGTACTGCACAGTAGCTACCCAATTGAAACATCACAGTCAGTCTGCTTTTAGATTAGCACATTACATTATTTTTTATTCTTTCCCATTGTCCAAACTATTGACGGTAAATGTCTCTATATTGTAAAAAATACAAAATATGTCAACTGACAGAATAAATATATTTAACAATGCAAGATATCTTTATTTTACACAATTTCAGGTCTAGAAATCTTTCATTAAATAACTTCACTGCTGTGATATATACTTTTTGAAAATTTCCATACTAAAATAAAAATCTGCAATTACATATAAAAAGACAAAATACACTTGCCAAGGAAATTAGTCCACTGAAAACATTTTCTCCTGTGTTCCACTGTAAACCTTTTTCTTAATATATTTTTCCATTTGTATTTTTTTAAAAGAGAACCAAAAAATAGTTTGCATAATTTTTCTGTGCTAACACACTGCATTAGTGGAAGACAACGGCTGCAATTTTCAGTAAACTACATTCCCTTTCACAATTCATTTTGTCCCACTTTACCAAGATCGGGCACTCTGCTGTAACACGTGTACTTTGGCAGTTCTGATGAATAAGCAAACCTAAGTGACCTTTCTCAAAACCATCCAGCTGGCTCAGTAACCAATAACATCATGGCTAGGAACTCTACATTGTATTTGCCTTGTTCTACCTGTCTGGTTTGCCAACAGGGACATCATTGATTCATTACTGCATCCAGATTGGCCCCGTTTGGGGAACCGGGACGTACAAGTTTTGATGGTTAAGGATAAAAGTGCCATGGACTGTTCAAGGATGGAGATTGTAGAGGGGGTTTGGCTAGGTGTACATGGGGTTTGTAGTTTCCTTTACATTCAACTCACATGGAATCCATATCCTGGCGAAACTGCGTCAGGAGGATTACAATGACTAGGGGGACAGGAAAGTGCAGGAGGTGGGAGTGGCGAAGTGGTAGAAGGGATGGGGGGCTTTCGAGTGCTTTTGGCCGCTTGCTCTGTTGTCAGTACGTGGGTGCATCTCAAATGGCCCCCCTATGACCTTCATAGTGCACTAATAACCAGGGCCTCTAATCAGACCTAGGCTTGTGAATTAAAGACATGCCCTATTTAGGGTAGAAGGTGCCATTTGATATGTACCCCGCATCTCCAGGGAGGCAGCGATATGCTGGGAAGGAGGGCGGAGGCAGGGCGGGTGGTCGCCATGGGAACTAAGAGGAGGCGTGTCATCACCTGCACTCAACAGCCACTGTGTTTTGAGTGGGCGAGGCAGAGGAGGGGCTCATGCCAGTGTCTGACGAGCCGGATGACGTTGACGCTGTCGTGTGGGACACTGGTAGAATCAGGGAGAAGAGGTTAGACACGTCTTTCAGAACATACATCGTACAACATGGACACTCGGGTAACTAAGGAAATACAATACAAATCAATTCAAGCAGTTTTCTCTGGAACATCGCTGGTCCTCAATAATGTTGGGATGGAAGAGGAAGAAAACAGAGGAAAAGCCAACCTACCTTCTCTTTCTTTTTTCTTTAACCTCTTCCGTCTCCGGTCTATGGAGGCCACTTCAGACTTCAGTGTCATGTAGTACTTCCTTATATCCTTTAGTTTGTCTTGTAAGAAGGATATCCTCTCAGCACTAGTCATGCTGTCAAGTTCATCTGTTCAGAGACACAAAGGCTCTTATTGTAAAGGTCTGATGCAGACAAGTCATTAGTAAATATTACACAGTTAAGAAAATGTGCATTGGGCATTCAAATTTATATTCTAGAAATGGAAAACTTTAACCTACTGGACCTTGTAGCAGCATGTGGTCTCTTATCCACAAACCAACCAGGATTGACCTTGCTTAGCTGGTCAAAGTGGGTTGTAGTGTGCTACAGTATGCTGCTAACCTAACCTAGCACAGCAAGTCCCAGCATCCAGTTGGTTCCAACAACCCCTCCCCCGGTAACTATTCCCAGGTAGTGTCTATAAATCACAGTATTCTCAGTCATCTTAGTTTAGTTTATTAGTTTATAATGACGTGGACAGTCCCTTTTGATAAAAAGAGCAGCTTTAGCCTCTACGGCTTATTTCCAGCTGTAGTCCCTGGCCAGTTGTCAATAGGCATACATCAATTGTCTGGTAATATAACAGTAAACACACAGTGCCTATATAAATTAATACCCTGTCAAAATCCTTACCACAGGCACATGGTGTCAGCGGATCCTTAAAAAGTCTTAATTTCATTTTCCAGAATTTAAGGTCTAAAATTGTCTCAGTCTTAAGTCTGGTTTTCCAAGGTCTTAAAAATATGCAACAGTCATACTATTTTGTTCCATTGTATTTTGTCAAAGGAAGCCATAAGCGCTTTCTTTGAGCAACATTTCAGTTAACTGCTGGCAGATTACAGTAATAGCAGGTGATTTTGGCTGCTCCGTAAACTTACCTAATAACAACTTTGTTCATTAGCTTATCAGCCTAGTCTGTTTGTGAGTCTTGTTCAGGATATTTTTATTTGTCCTTGCTGCGTTAACTCTTAACATATTTCTTGTGATCAGAATTAGATTGTGCATCTCTCACTACCTCAAAGCAACAAAAATGACACACTATCTTTGCGCTGTTGATCTCAACGTACTTGTTCTGTTGCATTAGAGCGCAGGTGTAGTGTGGAGCCATGCATTACTTTTGAACAATTGTTTCTACCAACTCAAGAGCCAGGCATCTTGGAGTTACTTCCATTCAGTCGTTTGTTTGAACTGTTGGTTGATTCTACAGCAGACTTAAGTACAGTCTATTGTGCATAAATAAAAATGCTGCAGGCAAAATAGAAAATAAGATACATTTAAGTGTTCATTTATTGAATATAAAAATATAAATAACTTATTTCAAAATATAATTGAAAGACATTGCTCTTGCGCTTGTCACCCACACCAAATTCAGAGACTCAGTGCGCTCTCACTCTCGACATCTGAAAATGGCAGTGCGCAGCAGAGTGCGGAATTTGAGTTTTTTTCTTCACTAACATGATAAGGTCAACACCATCCCTTCATTCAAGAGTGGCAAAAAATAGCAGGGAACGGAAACCAACCACAGAGATAGTCACAGTATACATGGCTAACTACTCAAGCCACCATAAGTTAACATTTGAACCAACCACAGATATGGTCACAGTATACTGGCTGACTACTCAATACACAATAAGTTAACATTAGCCTATGAAGCAAAAATAATCTTCCTGTCAGCTATTGCTAGTCTACCAAATATGAGGAATAGGCCTACATTTTTAATTGTATTGTTTATTGTTGATACTCTGTTTCCCATCACAATTACTGATGTTTTTGCCACAGATTTGTTAGAAAGTTATATTATTAGTAGTGCTGGGCGGTATACCGGTTCACACCCAATACCGGTGTTTATTTTTGTTATGATATAATTTTTTATATATCGCATTGCCAGTGTATTTGAATACATGTCCGGAAAGCTACGCTGCGCGACACTGTTTCGGTTCGGACCCATTTCAATGTGGCGCTTCTAAACACACATGGTGCGACTGCAAGGCGTGGTAAGGGGTAAACTAGTGCTCAGGGCAGGGGCCGGTTGCACCAGCTGGACATATATAGGTCAAAGTATGTCTGACCTAAAATGCCCTTTACGTCGGACTTTATATTTATACCTGTTGCACCAGCCGGGCGTAAACTCTCAATGAGCTATGCATAGTAGCTAACAGGCACAGCCAGGGCGCAGGCTGTGACACTGATTGCATTAACATTTAGCTGTAATTTCTTTGGAGAAATACATTTTTGTTCAAACGAAGATACATGGAACATTATTTACGTTAGCAGCGAACTACATGGATTATCAATAAAATGCCTGGAAATAGCAAACGTGTTTGTTAAAATGGTACTATGTTAGAATCAAATCTTGATCAGTCACTTTCAGCTTTGCGATCCATCCCAATATGTAGAACATAGTTTTCCATCACTACAGTATTGAACATTAATGCTTGTTAAGACTGACGCTTCACTGCCCTTCCTCATGCTAAATTGTGAATATATTTTCTGTTATCTTTCTCAGGTTAGGACGATGCTAGTTGTTTTGTCTAACTAAAGTTGGTTAAAGCAGCAAATTCCATGTGTTTTTCATACCGTAGTGCACAGCGCACACACGCATTCTTTGGCTTTGTAACTCAGAACAATTAGTAAACGAGTTTAGCTATTTACATTTCTCTTGCAGGCACATCGAATTTAGGGATCAATTTATTATTAGTGGAATTTATAATTACATTAAAATACTATGATTTTAAGCCAATGAAATGCAAGTATTTTAATGGTAGCTTCTCTTTTCTTTTACACTGTATGGCTTATGGAACGAAACCAGCGTGGGAAATTAACACCCGCCACCCGCCAATGGCGGGTAGATTTTCACATTGGCGGGTAACATTTCCCAATCTACCAGCCACTCTGGCGGGTGAAATGTACAACATATGATATGTTTTTTTTTATTCGGCTACTTTAAACATTACTTGTTTCGGATTGGAGATAAATGCGTTTGACAAAAATGCGGAAGCTTACTCATTCACAAAAAAAGATGCACTTCTGTCGAGGTTCATATTTGATTGGTTTTCGCGGAGCTAGTCTGTGAGAACTCCAGCCTTTAGCTGCGGTACCTTAAACATAGTGCGGTACAGAAGAAAAACAAATCAATTTATAGTTCCCAGTATTAAGCCCGAGTAAACTAGATTAAGTTAATATAGAAAATGTCAAAGACAAAACGTGTATAATTACAGATATGGGGAAGTTGATGTGATTGTGATACGATTTTATGTTATCGAAAAAAAGAAAATCACACACATACAGCACGGAATTCT
>JACXGM010001238.1:8157-28594 GCA_016801145.1 Umbra pygmaea
AGCTGGTGATCACAGGCCTGTGAGGATAACCACCTAGCTCTGAATGTCAATAAGACAAAGGAGATGGTGTTTGACCCCAGATGAGCTGGTGATCACAGGCCTGTGAGGATAACCACCTAGCTCTGAATGTCAATAAAAAAAGGAGATGGTGTTTGACCCCAGAGGAGCTGGTGATCACAGGCCTGTGATCATCAATAATAAAACCTTTATACAGCACAGGCCTGTGATCATCAATAATAAAACCATTATAAAGCACAGGCCTGTGATCATCAATAATAAAAACATTATAAAGCACAGGCCTGTGATCATCAATAATAAAACCATTATAAAGCACAAGCCTGTGATCATCAATAATAAAACCATTATACAGGCCCTTCATATAAATATCTTGGGGTCAATTGATAATTCCCTAACATGGAATATCCAGGTAGATAGTCTTTGTAGTAGGTCACAACAGCGGTTGCACTTTTTACGTCGTCTGAGACTTTATGATGTTGATCAAAAATGTATGCTAATCTTCTATTAGGCAGTCTTCAAGAGTTTAATTAGATATAGCATCACAGCCTGGTTTGGTAATCTGTCTGTACAGCGTAGAACTAAGTTGATCAGGATGATCCACACAGTTTGGAAAATTATTGATGCGAAAGAACAGACATCATTGCAGATAATTTATGAACAGGCTACATTAAAACAAGCTAAAAAGATTGTATTGGACCCATCTCATGTTCTGTACATGGAGTATGAGTTGCTGCCCTCTGTGAGGAGGTTTAGAACCCCTCGTTGTAGACTGAACAGATTTAAAAATTAATTTATCCCAGTGTCTGTGAAGATGTTAAATAGTAGTGGTATGGAGCTGTAACACCTTTTTTATTCGTTTTCATCAGGTGTGATGTTTAATATGTGTTGGTTAAGGTGTGTTGGTTAATGTGTGCTGATTAATGTTTGCTGATTAATGTGTGCTGTTTAATATGTGCTGTCCAATGTGTGCTGTCCAATGTGTGCTGTCCAATGTGTGCTGTCCAGTGTGTGCTGTCTAATTCATGTACTGACTGACTCCAGCATGGGTGATGGCCCAAGACAAATTTCCCCATGTGAGACAATAAAGTTTTACCTTACCTTACCTTAGAGGCGCGCTCCCTATCCAACCCATAATCTGGCCGCCCGAGCCAACTACAGTCCCCCTCGCTGCCCCCTTACCAAGATGGTGCGGGCAATTTGTCAACCTACGAGACCCTCCTCAGCCTAGTCCACTGCCACTACAGTGCTTCCAGTAGCCACCATGGTGGACCTACTTTCATTGTGCCAGCTCCACTGGCCTCGCTCCTCACACCCATGTCAGCAGCTACGTTCTCCAAGCCTGTGCCTGTAGAGTCCACTCTGCATCAGCTCCAGTGGCTCAACCCTCTGTGATGGTTTTGGAGGAGAGGATCTCCACGCCAACGATGGAGACCATTCCCACCACTGAGCCTGTGCCAAGGGACCAGCATGCTGTGCCTCTCCCAGGGGACCAGAGCCCTGTACCTCAGGAGGGGGCAGAGCCCCCCACTCCTCATCTGGTAGTGGGCACACCTCAGCCTTCATGGGTGCTGGCCACACTGCAGCCTGCGGCCGACTGGGGCTCCTAAAGTAAGGGGTACCGTCACTGTCGCCCGCCTCAGGAGATGGATAACAATCAGTGTCTCTTCTGTATGTAATTTCTCCCCTGTGTGTGATGTTGGTTTAGTGTCTGTATGTTTTTCATGATTTATAGTCATATGACTAGGGTAAATCACACGTTTTTAATATTTAATAGAGCTTTATCAATTATTAGCAAAAACTGCAACCACTAGATCATTTGTCAGTCTATTTAAGTCTTGTGTAGTGTGTTGTTTGTTGTCAGGTGTTCTTAAATGTATGTCTGTGTTGTTTAGTGTGAGTTTATCTGTATTACTAAATAGCGTCTCTTTGCCCATCATGGTATCTTTGATTTTGTTGAGTGTTTTCTTTATAAAATACAGTTTTTGCTTTCAATTACTTCTTCACAGTTGTCTCATATCCTTCTCACACCCATGGTTCATTACAGTAGTTCTGTAAAACATATAGTTTCCAAAAGTCAAAATGTTTAGGGTTTCCTCAGGTTGCCAATAATTTGTTATAAACATATGTTATTATAAATGGAGAAAGCAAGACTATTGTAGCTAGAATCTGTGTGCCTAAGCATATGGTGGGTGGGTTTATGCAGGTGGGTTAATGTAGGCCAGTGTAGCTAAAGTGCCAGGGCTGAATTTGTACCCCAGTCTGACCCTGGATGTCATGCTAGAGAACATAGCTTATATTGGACAGGACAGAAACAGAAATAGATTTTTGAGACTTAATCCAAAAGAAAATGAGAATCAGTTCTCAATCAGCTTACCTGTTTAAGTAATGTTTAAATAAATAAATGAGATACAAATCATTGAAATAATACACAGGTGAAACCTCTTTCCATCTCTACAGGCTAACACTAGAGTTGGGTAGATGGCCAGAACAGGAAAGTGATCCTGGAAGAAAATGTCACTGTCTGGAAAAATCACAATGACCTGACTAATCATTATATTAGCTGGTTAACCAACCCTACTGATCTACACTTCTTCTCCCTGGTGTAATGTGGACTGACAGACAGTAGAGGGTGCTAGAAGAGTGTGTATTGCAGCCTGTGATCTGGTGCTAGAAAGCTGTATAACTGACAGTCCCTTGAATAAATTAGACATGCAAAGTACTGTATATTGAAAGCAGGTGCTCACCCAAAAGTGGGGATTTAACTTCCCAGCATGCTTCGGGTGAGAACAAAAATGCTGGGTTTCTAGTAGAAAATATCTCTGTTACTCTGTAAGGTTTCTAATTGCTGTGGAAACCTTGAGGAGCTTTATTGATGAAGGTGGCTCAACTTGCTGATGTTTTGTGATATGCCATGTCCACCTCAGTCACCAGATTTCTTTTTTCGGTGAGTATTTTTTTAAACATTGACAAGACAGGAGGAAGCAGAAGCCAGGTAGGGGGAGACAGAGAGGAAGGGCACAGATAGTCGCCAGAGCCGGGAATCAAAACCCCATCACCAGGGGGCAGGGGGCACATGTAGACCGGAGTCAGAAGCTTAGACTGCTACACCAACTGCACAGTCACCAGATTTCAACCCAACTGAACATATATGAGAGGTGCCAGAGCAGAGAGGGAGATTGAGTTTTTTAACAAAACCACATCAAATTAACGTCTCATGGCAGAATGGTGACGCATCCCTCCTATCAAGTTTCAGACTATTTTAGAATCTATGCCAAGGGACATAAGCTGTTCTGGAGGGTTGTGGAGGCCCAGCCTTGTATTTTACTGCTTTACCACACCAATAATGATTAACAACACAATAAAACACTAATGTCTGCCATTTTACATCTGTTGAAATGAAATCAGATTAGTTCATGGTATGTTACATTTATGTTTTAAGTTTTTTTTAAGTTTAACCGTTATTTTACCAGGCAAGTTGACTGAGAACACTTTCTCATTTGCAGCAACGGCCTGAGGGAAGGGAGGGAGAGGAGAATGAATGAGCCAATTGAGAGATAGGGATGATTAGGTTGCCATGATGGTGTGAGGGCCAGATTGGAAATTTGTCCAGGACACCGGGGTTAACACCTCTACTCTTACAAATAGTGCCATGGGATCTTTAGTGACCACAGAGAGTCAGGACACCCGTTTTAATGTCTCATCCGAAAGACGGCACCCTACGCAGAGCAGATGTCCCCATCACTGCCCTGGGGCATTGGGAACTACTTCATGTAGTTTATACACATTTATTTAGTTTATAAATGTTTACAGTTACTTAGTTTCTATGTAGTTTATGAGGGGAAATAGGGTAGTAGAAATGTTACATAGTAGTGTGAGGTGATTTTTATCTTGTGTTAGGTGACCCTTCCCCTGTGTAAGGTAATCCTTACCATATGTGATGTGAGTCTTATCCTGTTTGAAGTCATTTCTACCCTGTGTGATGTGATTCTTATCCTTAAAACAAATTCCACAGTTTTCCAATTGTTATCCTTGGACATTGTTTGACACTTGAACCATCCTTCTCACTGTGAATAATGGCGAAACCTGTGTGTTCTCTTCCAGACAAGTTCATTACAGCTCCACTTGTTTTGCATTTCTTAATTATTTCCCTAATAGTGGAATTTTCAGGTACTGTAAGTAGCAAGGGTTTTATAGCCATTTTAAGTCAAAATTTTAAATATATTTGCATGATTTGTAATAAATAGGCCTGAGAAGTGTGCAATAACCTGTTGTGTGTATGTAGGCCGTGTGTTCGTATTTGTTTAGTTTTTTTAGCTGTTTGGATTGTTAGGTGTACTAATTGTCTGTAATGGCAGCTACTACTATGCACTATGCACTCTTGAGTCCAGGACAAATTTCCCATAGGGGACAATAAAGTATGTTCTTAATTTTGAAGGTCAACAACCTTTCGTCTCGTTTAATTTGTGTGTACTCATGTGTCTGTATTTTCTGTATATGTCTAGGTTCTTACATTTTTTTTTCTTGATTTTTTCTTTGAACAATTCTACCTCCTTTATTACATATTTGAGTGCCACCTTGGTGCAGAAATGTGTCCTAGTGCTTAAGGCATCTGACTGGTGTCCATAAATGTCTGTCCTGGTTCAATCCCCCAAACATCAAGGTCAAAGCTCTGTTTTTCTGTCCGTGAGCAGGACAAATAACCCAAATTGCTGCAAATAAGAATTGGTCAACTTGCCTGGTTAAATAACGGTAAATTATTAAGCGCATGCTGATCTTAATCACATTTCATCTTAGTCCTAATAATTATGGATTAAAACAGTCTTTTTTTCTTTTTTTACAGTTTTCATACTTCAAATTGAAATGTACAATATCAGACCTAATTGACCTACACAATTTCATTACAATTGACTAAAATGCACTAAAAATAAAATCTCTCTCTGCACTGAATAACAGAAAACTGAGACATAAGTCTGTATTTGCCTACTTTGGCTGTTGTTGCAAACAGCAGCATTCAAACATGGATTTGGGGCACAGTGAAAACCATTTAAGTGCAGAGATGTTATCCAGAATCAGATGTTGTATGTACAGACTGCAGCAGTTTATAACACAACACGTTGTCATTAATCATTGCAGGGGCAATGCTAATAACACCAATACTGAATACATAAACCCTCTTTGAGGAATCACTTTCAAGTATACAAAAAAAGTGAAGAAGAGGCCACATGTAAAAACAGGCAAACTTACCCTTTAAATAAATAAATACATTCGAATAACCTAGCCTACTTAAAATGTAGCGTATTATTAGGTTTATTTATGAAAAAAAATATTAAGATTTAATATCAGTAGGCCTGTAGGTTATTAGCCTACTTGATAACAATACAATGTTTGTTAAAATCGCTTTTTCCCCTAGTGCGTCCGTGAATAATGGAAAAGGTCCAGTCGTCTACATTGGAAAAGCACGTATAGGCCTAAACGTTCTTCAGCAAACGTGCTTGCCAAAATGTTTATATATATATTTAAACTGTTAATGATCCTAATGGATTTCGGGTTATATTAAGTATTTACAAAAGTATGACAAAAGTATAACCCTAGCAGTCGGCCTTCATTTTTTCACTGGCTTAATGCTACTTATTTTTCTCTAATGTAGGCCTATAAGAATGTAATTGGTAAGAGTAATTCTCAATTCAATGGCATACATGACTTGAAAATCAATTGACAGATTCAAGGATGAATATTGCGAGTCTTAAGGCAATTATAATGACGGTGGATGTAAAAAATGTATAGGTAGCTAAACATTTGAATTAATAATTTTATATTAGGCCAATTGTATAGCTATATTATAAATTACGAACTTTCACGACCCAGGGGCCTGAAAAAGGAAAGTTGACACCTACACAGTAAAAACGTCAGTGTTAAATTAACACTCTCAGTGTTTATTTAGGTCTAAATTTACCTATATACAGACTGAAGAGTGTTAATTTAACATTTAGGGTGTTGATTTAACACAGCCATTGTTTCTGTGTAGAGGTCAGAATGCGAGATGTGTAAAACACCAGGTTTCACTACATACAAAGTTTCGTAAGTAACTGTCATTAACTGTTCACATGCGTAGCCTATTTTATGGGTCTTGTTAAAATGTTTATTATTGTCCATCTGTATTTTCCATAGGCTACTATTCTCTGGCAGCTAAAATTCGTATAGTGCCACAGCAATACACTAGTCTAGCCTATAGTCTACCTACTGCGGCTGATTATTCAGTGTAACCAAACATGCGTGTCCGCGGGGGGTCAGTCGTATGAACCGTGACGTGTGTGGTGCACGCACGGACGGAAACCGTTATTAGAGCACCCCACTTTCAACTCAACACACAATACTCTACAACGGCTACATTAGCGATGCTACCCCGCGACCGCACATTGAATATGAATGCTTTGGCACACAGATGCACGGACTGCTTCATATGAAACTGATGGACTACTGACTGAATAGTCAGACCGAAAACAGCATACTTGTCCAGGCGCTGAACTGACATCGGAACCTGGTAAGACGATTGTTGAATTTGCTTTTAATGTTTTGGAAACGTGCAAGAACTAAAAGGCTATACGTGTTTAAATACATGTAGAAGTCAATTAGTATATACAGTAGGCCTATATTATGTAAAACCATATAGGGCTGACATTAGCCTAAATGATCTCCTATAGGCTGCTTGTGTAAACAATTGTTGCAATTAACTGGAAGCTTGAGCATGAGTGCACACTGCATGCGTAAAAGCCAAAATTATGATGACCGAATCTGCTAATAGCTAAGTGTTAAAATGACCGTCTCAACAGGGTCAGCATCATTGGCATACGAGCCAAGACGTTGTCTTAATTTGTCTAGGTTATTATTATGCTGTATTTACACGATATTGGCATATTTCTTACAACAAAGCAAAATGAGTATAGTTTATCTATAATTCTACACAAGTACACTATTATGATAGTCTACCTATGCAATGTAACTATCCTGCCCTGTGAAGCACTGTGTGTGATCGCGGATGCAATTTTAATATATTAAAGAAATTCCGCCAAAGGAAACGAGCACAACCTAGCGTCTCTTAACCTCTCGTTGACCCCGTCAACTTTCAACTCCGGTTGACTCTGCTCAAGAGCTGTACGGTAATGCGCGCAACCGTAAGATTATCTAGTGTTTTTTGTCATTAGACGGACGGACGCGTGCCCAACGCAGCGAACCGCGGTGTGGATGATGGTAGTCAAAATAGCAGGCTACATGTACGCTAGCCTAGCTATCTTCAAATTAAGTACTATTTTAATAAGCCAAACCTTCCAAAATCTCCAAATAATCTATGTCCAGGGAATTAATTGCTTCTCCCTCCTCTGTCACGCTCTATAGGCTACGATTTTTCTCTCCGATTCATAGCCTACATTTATAGGCTAATGAACAAAAATGGCACTGCTGCTAAGGATTTCCACCTGTGTGTCTCTTAAATTTTAAAGTAATAGGGAAAGTCATAAAAGTAGAACACTTTTGCTAGACGTAGTGTGACGGATTCGAACCATTACTGCTAAAACACCGAAGGTGTTAGACCGTTGGACCCCCTAGGCCAAGGTATTTTAAAGGAGCATTTTTACAGCCTTGTGGATTTATCAAAATGTATTTAATTTAGCCTAAATCTGCATTGTTGAGATGTAAAGGATTACAAATATAATTTGGTGAAACCAATTTTGTCTTTTGTTTGTAGCTGTGCAACACTGCCATTTTAAGTGTAATTAATTTTACCGACACAGATCTCCCCACGTCGAACAATCACTCTCTTATATCAAAATTAATAAAACATTTCTGACATTTCCTGTTTATCATTTTTTATATGGTATTTTTTTAATCCCATAAAACAAAGGATGGAACAAATATATAGATCATTGTTGATAGGCCGATTTTGGATTGGTCGACTTTGTCCGAGTATATCGGATATTTAAGCAATTTAATGGAACTGATAGTGAGACAGCAAGAGGAAACATACACTTGAACCTGTCAGAAGATAGTCCGCTGGCTATGACGCGAGGGCATTTTGGTGTGGGCGAAAAACGAAGGGGGTGCCTTGAAATGGGTAATTCCTGATTTGAAGGACAAGAGCGCCATCTCCCACCAAATACTGTACACACAGACAGAAAAGGAGGGAGAGAGAGGACGGCTGCGAGAGAGGGGTGGAGGCGGGAACAGATAGGGGTATCTGGCTGGACCTGGCTAGCTGCAACAACGGTCAAACACCGAGGAGATCTCGTTCGGAAACAGGCTATTCAGTTTAGCCTATATAGTCTAGCCTACATTTTTCCATGTTACCAAGCTATTTATTCACGGTCTGGGTTCTAGCGGTGGTCTGATGGATTGCTCGATTTAAATAGCTGAATACTGCGTCTGGGGAATTCCGGATTAGGTGACAAAGCAACTGATCTAACTATCACACACACTTCAGGATGACCGTGAAACTGTGGTCTCCAGAGACGAAACAGAAGAGCGCTTGAGAGGTAGTGCGGAAATGTGTGAAAGTGTTTTGTAGTGTAGTAAGCGCTGGCTTTTCAATACAAGTAAACGTATTTACCTTTTTTACCCACCTTATTCGGAAATAGGTAGGCTTATATATTTCTATTGAAACCATTTTTTTATTTCATTTTTAACACCAGTATCTTGTTTGTGAATGTTTGCGTGTATAATGCGGCTGGATGTAGCTTATGTTGTTAGTCTCCGCAGTCTGGCTTGGTGCCTCCATGGCTTTGCCTATTGGCTGAAGAAGTTGGATGTCTACTAAGCAGCCTACAGTAGCTATAGTTCATGCATACCTGGGTTTAAATAATATTTAGCTTATTTAAATTACAGTCAAATGCATTTTGTAGTAGAGTAAAATGGGGCATAAGCCCCCAGGGGTAACTGCCCCCATCTTTATTTCACATAATGCCCACAAAATGTCACCAACTGTATC
This sequence comes from Umbra pygmaea, assembly GCA_016801145.1. Lineage (NCBI taxonomy): Eukaryota > Metazoa > Chordata > Actinopteri > Esociformes > Umbridae > Umbra > Umbra pygmaea. The sequence goes on from JACXGM010001238.1 coordinate 17,153, forward strand.
CCACAAAATGTCATCAAATGTATGCCACAAAACTTTCCCCAAACAATTTCCCTGGCTGGCACTGACCTTGCGTCAATAAAATTGTATTTTGTGTAATCACAACTTTTGAAGATATTCCTAAAAAAAGATTTTGAGATAAATTGATCTATTTTTTCATATTTTAAAAACGGTGTAGATATATTTTAATGAAGCTAAATCTAGATATTTGTTTTTAATGCAAAATTATGAAAGACATTTTTAATCCACTGGTCTAGAGAGAAAAAAGTCTCATACTTTTTCAGCAAAGTATTAATATATTACCACATTGGGTAACTAGCCCTCGGGGGATAGTTACACCTTTGTGGAAATGGATGTGTTTACCTGGTATTTAGAGAATGACAAGCCTAGTTAGTAGTATATGCTTAGGTGGAGGAAGGCCGAGTCTGTTTCTGTACTGATAGCCTCACCTTATAAAAGCTTGATCGAGGCAACAGCAGAACATTAGAGAGCTGCCACATCAATGTTACATTGAATTAATGGCTATGAAGTATTATTATTAAATGTTACATTCCACAGTTACTTCATTTATGGAATGTTCTATTCCATTCTAATTTACATTAAAATGAAGAATATTGTTGTTAAATGTATTAAACTGTTGAAAACCTTTTTTTCTACTGAATGAAATTTTAGAATGCTGAGATTTAAAAAATGTTATCATTCAGATAACATTTAATGCAACTCTACATAATCTTTGGAAAGAAAAGGTAAAAAATAATAAAAGAGTCTGTGTGTGCAGGCAAGTTACAAAATTGGGAATTTACATAGAATCTCCACATATTCTGGATAGTAACATCTGCAATGCAATATTCCCAATATTTGATTTTAATAGTTAAAATAAGACAAATTACATTTTAAGAATTAGCTTCTCAAAATATTTGAATCAATAATGATAGAAAGGGATTTCAACACAATTGTGTGAAACTATATAGCTACAATAATATGCTATTGGGGTAATACCTTTCCCCAAATTGACCCCCAAACAACATTTCATCAAATAACAAAAAACTGTCAACTAGCCATTCATTTCCTTCATATTCATTGGCCTAAGCAAGGCCATGATCCTAATACCATTGTATTTTCAAACTTTGCTTTTTTATCAGCAATTAGACATTGTTCTTAATAGGGGCTTGTTACCCCATCTTACCCTACCAGTTTAAGGGATTTAAATATTATTTATTTAAAAATAACTTTAATATTTTAATGTTTTTAAAAACAATTGAAAAGTATAAAATATATGAAAACCGCCTACTCCATCACCTCAGGTCAGTTTGGGGTATCCAATTAAAAAATATTTTCTGGTATTTGCAATTAGAATATTAGAATATATTTTTTAATTACCTAGTTCTTGTAGATGATTTGGCCACAATATTTATTAAAAGCATACTATTATGTACAGAAAATAAGTCCTTAAAGTACACATAAAAGCCTAAGTAATATTATAGTTCACCCAGGACCTAGAAAGTGGAATTTTATAACAATAACAATGTAACCAAACAACATTTTGCCACTATCCTTTTCTCTCATAATAATAGCATCATAATAGTCCAACTTTTATTTTAGAAATAAACATATTTTATTACTAGTAGTCTATATTCTAAGACTAGTTGTTATTTAGCATACAAAAGTAGCCTGTTTAGGGCATATGAGTAGTTTCAAAAGGTCCCTGGGTTCTTATATCCAGTTCTATCAATGAGCAAGACAGTTAACACTATTTGCTCCTTACCCCTCTAACGTTTCTCCCTGGTCGTTGCTGTAAATATAAATATTTTCTTAAAAAACTTACCTGGTAAAATAACGGCATAATTATAATAATAGTAATTATTAAATAAAGTTATCGTTAGGCCTATATGTCATTTCTTTTTAACTTCCCTATTTAGATTATGATGATTATGGGTATTATGGTAATTTCTCTTTGTCAGTTATGTAGGCAATGTGAAATAGCCTCATTACATTATATAATCAATATATTAACAATAATCTAAGAGTCTTACCAGATGAAGCAACGAAGTCTTAGCCTACTGTCATTTCACTTAGTCAAAATGTTGCATATAACAATCTAAATATGAATGATATGATTTTAATTATTATGTAAATATACATTTCAACTATTGTTTGAAAATATATTTATTTTACTATTCTTCCCTTATTGTTTTCCTCAATTTTATTATCTTATATAATGCACAACATATCCTTTTTGTTTGAACTAAAAATGTTTTAATATAATCTATATAATGAGATTTTATTTTAAGTCTATATTTCATATTATATATTCATAATTATCAGATATATATCCCAGGCTAATAAAATATTGTGAACATTGCGCGTGTGTGTTTATTATGTGTGTGTTTATTATTTTAAACAATACATTTCAATCTTTTGTATACTTTTTTATTTTATGTTTTGTCTATCTTTCATTGTGTCCATTTGTGTTGGCAGTGTGTGTCATGGCTAACGGCGGAGACCCGTTTGCAATCCCAGAGCGCGTGGACATTGAAACCGACTCACCGAAAGAGAACCAACCGGAGAATCACACTCGCCCGTTATGTTCCCCACGATCCCCGCAGACCACGTGCACGGTAAATTCCGTGCGTTTGTTTAATTGTTCTTACTAGAAAACTATCCACTTCTGTGTATTTTTTTAACTGAGTGGTGTCGATGTATTAATGTAGTTTATCTTATAGGCTGATTTATTAATTAAAAGTAATAGCTGATATAATGTTATAGCTGTTGTATTTACAGTAGATATAGCTAAATTATTCTACGCCAAATAATAGGCTATCTTTGACATACAAATAGAGAGCAAACCAGGATAGTGCATGTCATGTAAAATAAAAAACAGTCAAGTTTAGCAATGCAAGGAGTTGAATACGACCTACTTTTGGTTTCTAAACAAGCGTTTGCTAGAACGCGCCCAGAGCAACACTGACTGACTGCTTCTCTCTGGTTAAAGCTTTGTCAAACAGTGTTAGCCTATTATGTGCTGTGGATATCATTGGATACATTTAGTAGACCTGAAAAGTTGATTGAGGACATATGGAGTATCTAAACGCTACAAGTGACATTAATGTAAAGTAGGTTGCTGTCATATTTTTCCAATGTTCTTACTGAATAATAAAATAGGTATAGGCCTAATAGGCCATGCTTTAGGATGGTCCGTTGGTACACTACTGCAACATGGGTTCGAACCAATCAGTATTACAATTTACCACCGGTGATCAAAAATGCACATGTATAAGACAGGTTATAGCTATAATATGTTTTTCAAAAATAAGTTCAAATAGGCCGATTGCTTGTATTATAGTGCAAGTATGGAACGGGTTTGTTTTATTGCAAAACAATAAAATATCTTATCTAATATTTTATTAATTTCTCTCTATTTTTCTGTCTAGGGAATGGATGGGATAAAAGTTTTTCTACACGAGCGGGAGTTGTGGGAGAAGTTCAACGATGTCGGAACGGAGATGATAATCACTAAAGCGGGAAGGTAAAATATGTTACTTTAGCTTTCAATATCTGTATTCATTTTAATCTTTAAAATAAAGGTTGCTTGCGTATTGTCTCGTTTTTCAAAAGGAAATCTTATAATATTCATTCAGCATTTCACGTCTTAACAGTAACACAAAATACGGCCTACTTTATTCTCACTTTTGAGATTTGGATAAATGGTAGGCCTATCATTTTACAATAACTTGCGTTAATAATTTAGAGAATAAAATAACGAATGTGCTATCCAAAGCTTAAACCTGGCATAACAATGTTAGAATATTGCCACGCAAGAAAGTAGTCTATGGGCCATATTTAACTATAATGCTTTAGTCAGCGGTAAAATAAGTCATTATTGTTTTTTTTATGGCAAATCACCTTTAATTAGGAAAAGATATAATCTGCCACACACTCAATAAATTTGTATATAGAGGTACTGTCTGTCGGATTATTAGAATATGAATAATAAAAAACAAGAAAGACGCACACTCCAGGTTTCTTGATCAAAATGACTATATTTTAAAAACACCTATGTTTCGGCATCAACCTTGCCTTCTTTTGGGTTTTTTGATCAATCACCTTTAATTAACACCAAACCAAATAAGGATTTGATATCAGTTGATTTGCTGATTAATTGTGATATATCTGAAACTAGAAAGTGTCTGACTTCAGAAAATGAAATAAAACATTCGCTTATCATTTTCGGGTAAGGAGTCAACAAACTTAAATTTGTAAAATAGTAAATTTCTCAGTTAACAGCATATTATTTAAACATAAGCTTTTGCTAAGAATTGTACCAATGGTTGCTTTGCCCCAGTGATATTGCTAGGTACCTGATTGTCTGCATGTTCTTGTTTGACAGGAGGATGTTTCCCTGCTACAAGGTAAAGGTGACAGGCCTCAACCCTAAAGCCAAGTATATCCTCCTGATGGATATAGTGCCAGCAGATGACCATCGCTACAAGTTTGCAGATAATAAATGGTAAGCTACTGTACATATTAACAATGAGCACATTCAAAAATGATATGGTATGTAATATGTAAAGTTTTTTATGTAGACAAATGTTATGTGGCTTTTTGAAGTTTGAAGCACAACAAAATCTAGGAGACACCAAAATCATACTTTGATTTGTTTAGGGGCATTTCAAAAAATATTTTTGTATTGATAGTAAGTAAGAAGCAGAATCAAAGGAGACAGGTATGTAGGGGGAGACGGGTATGTAGGGGGAGACAGGTATGTAGGGGGAGACGGGAATGTAGGGGGAGAAGGGTATGTAGGGGAGACGGGTATGTAGGGGAGATAAGTATGTAGGGGAGATGGGTATGTAGGGGAGACGGGTATGTTGGGGAGATGGGCATGTAGGGGAGACCGGTATGTAGGGGAGATGGGCATGTAGGGGAGACAGGTATGTATAGATGGGTATGTAGGGGAGATGGGTATGTAGGGGAGACAGGCATGTAGGGGAGACAGGTATGTAGGGGGAGACAGGTATGTAGGGGAGACGGGTATGTAGGGGGAGACAGGTATGTAGGGGAGATGGGTATGTAGGGGAGATGGGTATGTAGGGGAGATGGGTATGTAGATGAGACTGGTATGTAGATGAGACGGGCATGTAGGGTCCAGAGTCAGGAGCTTATATCAATCTCTGGCACCAAAAGCTTAGATTTTACCAGATTTTTCAACTGCAAAATAATTCACCTTGTTCAATTTGCAAATATGGCATTAACTTCTGCAATAACTCTCCAGTTAGTTTGGGAAAGTTGAAGATTGGTACATGTGTCCTCTGATGCATATCTCGCCAAGCTGTTATTTTTCTTATCACACCGCTCACTAAACCAGTATTAACCCACTCAACCAGAACCCCCATATTCTCAAGATTGCACATTCCCTGGTCAACCACATCCATTGAGCTTGCAGATGCCGACTTACGCCCCAGTCAGACTAATTGCTTCAATGCAGTTTGGTACAGCAGGAATACATCCGTTTTCAAAAGACTGCTGCATTTGCCTTGCATCACTTGCATTGCAGAAGCAGTTGCGGTGCATTTTGTGTGATGAATCCGTTTGAAAAATCTAATGGATGCTTTCAATTGCATGCGTTGGACTCACCTAGCTAGGAAAAGGTGAATGTTTTGGAGCAAATATATTCAGTTATTTTAATGCTTAAAACGTGTTGTACAAATCTAGATAGTTTTTATGTTTATTTTATTATTTTAATATAAAATGTTCTATGACATTTATTTTGACAGCCAATTATACTGTCTCCCCCGAGAAGGACGAGTGAACATTCTGGATAAATAACCAAGATGAATGTTCGATCCCCGGCACAGCTGATTGTCTGTGCCCTTCCTCTCTGTCTCCCCCTACATACCTGTCTCCCTAGCTTCTGTTTCATACTGTATGGTCAACAAATAATAATAGTAATTAAATAAACATAATAGCATTTAATAACACAGTCACACATCAGTCTTCAAATATTCAGAACTCTAAAAGCTACTATGAGTTCAAACATGTTTGTATTAATTATACAAACAAAATTATGAGACCATACATATTTGATCAAATTTACAGAAAGAAACATAAAAAAGAGCAGAGACATGGATGTTTAGGTCAACTACTGTTACAAGCACAAGCAGTGATGTCACAGTGATGTCACAGTTATGCCTGCAGAACCCTATTCTGATTGGTGGATCAGTCTTAGTATCATGGGTTCATGTAGCGGGCAGATGAAAGGCTAGTTCTCACTGAGTTCTGCACCAGGCTGCAAGGGAGACTGAAATCCTCTTATGCTGGGTCTGTCACTCGCTCCCTGGTCACGTGGCGAAGCCCTGTAGTGCACTAAAGGACACATCATTCAGCTGATACCACTGATACAATCGAAGGTCCATTTTTAGTCATGTTTAGACAAGGAACTATGTCAATGCATAATGTGAATGCTTTTACGCGTGGGTAGATCTCCCTCTAAGGGTGGTTATGTGTTTGTACATATCAGTGGTGCTCTGTCATTTCCCAGTGTAATTTGACACAAGTGGAATAACTTCACTGAAACTTTTTGGCAGCACAGCCCGGGGTAGCCAGATGCCAGCGTTCTTTTTTGACAGATTCTAACTTCAGGAGTTGAACACAACAACAACACACCATAGTCCTACTCTATTATCTTACGTGTAAACTGGAACTTTTTGTCAGTTTCAAATAGATCAGATTAGTTTTTGGAAATGTGTAAATTCGTATTTTTTCACATGGATGTGATTTTAGGTATCTATACCTCATTAGTATGATTGACATATCTGGTTGTAAAATATTGGTAGCCAGTGGTGTCTTTCCCTGTAAATATTCAAAGCAGTTGAAGCGCTAGGAATTAATAACAATCAGATATTAATAGATACAGCTAGCAGCGCTCCATGGTATGTCAGATCTGAGTGTCAGCTTTTCCACTCTGACAACAGGAGGAGTACCCAAGAGAGCAAGTTCCGGTCATTGTGTGTGTTTTTGTGGGTGTGAGTTTGTGTGTGTGAGTCTGTGTGTGAGTCTGTGTGTGTGTGTGTGTGTGTGTGTGTGTGTGTGTGTGTGTGTGTGTGTGTGTGTGTGTGTGTGTGTGTGTGTGTGTGTGTGTGTGTGTGTGTGTGTGTGTGTGTGTGTGTGTGTGTGTGTGTGTGTGAATGTGGGCGTGCAAGACAGAGAGCGAACACCCAGGAGACCCCCATATATTTAGGGTTTCAGAAAAGGGAAACTGACACATCATTTTTTAATTGGGATTCCTGTTTAAGATGTCATTGTGCAAATATAGTGTGTATGTGTGTTGGCCCTTGTGTGTGTCTGTGTGTGTGTGTGTGTTTGTGTCAGGTCTGTGACGGGGAAGGCGGAGCCAGCGATGCCAGGGAGGTTGTACGTCCATTCTGACTCTCCAGCCACTGGAAACCACTGGACACGCCAGCTTGTCTCTTTCCAGAAACTCAAACTCACCAACAACCATCTGGATCCCTTCGGACACGTCAGTCCTCTAGTTCTCCACCTCTGTGTGTATGTCTGTGTGTAGGTCTGTGTGTGTATGTCTGTGTGTGTATGTCTGTGTGTGTATGTCTGTGTGTGTATGTCTGTGTGTGTATGTCTGTGTGTGTATGTCTGTGTGTATGTCTGTGTGTGTAGGTCTGTGTGTGTAGGTCTGTGTGTATGTCTCTGTGTGTATGTCTGTGTGTATGTCTGTGTGTGTAGGTCTGTGTGTGTAGGTCTGTGTGTGTAGGTCTGTGTGTGTATGTCTGTGTGTGTATGTCTGTGTGTGTATGTCTGTGTGTGGTGGTATAGCTCTGCTGTCGGCTGTGGTTTCGTTAAAACAGCGGTAACCACAATAATAACGTTAGGGACATTAAGGGCCATTAGCTCAACCATGCTTGGTGGGACTGTCAAACCAATTAGGATTAGGCCTCTCCAGGAACACACAGACGCACACACCCACACACGACCCTGTTATCTGCTAGGCCTAATATCTGTTAATATTTTTTCATTAAAGAAAATGGTTAAGGAGTATGATTACTAGCGAGGAAGCATAATCACTAGCATAACAAACATAGCACATTGTTTCATATAGAGAATAATTTTGAAATACACACACTATTTTTAGCATGGGCTCCCTGTGGCATAGTGGGCACCTGTATGGTTCTGCTTCTTAGTACAATTATGTTGTGGTGAAAATAAGACGATCCTGCATTTACTATGCCTGCTACCCCAGCATGGAACAGTGCAAATTGGTACAGCGCTGCACGTGGTAAGGGTGTACAAAATTGTGTACATTGCCAAGTCGCACTATAGCACCTCCTTGTGTGCATATCCGGCACCTGTGAGTTCATTTGCAGAATTATTGTCAAATGTTTAATCATTCTGCAAATGTACGGATTATAGGCTTCCATTAAACAAGCAGTGTGGGTGGTTGTTGTATTGCAGGACAGTCTACATCACAATAGTCATGGATTCGAGCCTGACCATGGGATCTCTGACGTTCCCTGGGCCTCGTGCACGAGGCAGGGCAAAATTGACATAGCACTCTCCGAGATTTGAGTTAGATAAATCAGATTATCTACCTTACCACATCGCTCTCCAGCGACTCCTTGTGTTCAGATCGGGCGCCTGTAAATTCAATCAAGGAAGTAACGTCATGAAACATAGATTGTATATTATCACTGGATGGAGCATGTTTGACGTCACCCGTTGGTTTGTGAAGATCTGATTTGGGTCATCGAATTTGCCGTTATGGGCGCAGATATCTTGGTTGCGGATGTAACGATTTTGATGAGAGGGAGGAGTAATCTAGCTAGCTAACCGATATTAATTGGGATGCTAACGAAAAACAGTATTAAAACAAAATGTAAAACAAAATGTAACATTACTTACTGGAAAAACTGAACTGCCAACTCCTCTGAGTGTCCTGTCGTACAACCGAACACCATAGCCACGCCCTAAACACCCTTTGCTTTATCGCCAATTTTAAAATCAATGAAACCATAATTCAAAAAATGAACATCGTTATAAATTGCTGAAGGCTTAAATCTAGCGATTGAGACCAAATACTCATTATGAAAATGTTTACTGAGGTAATAAATCAAGTGAGACGTGTCTCTCATTCTCATAGACTATTACAGAAACCAAGCTCTTTTGCAACCAGACGTATCGCCCCGAGTTGGAATTCAGATAGAACGCAGGTTTAAGGCATTTCCTCATTTGCGTCAATATGCCAAACCGGATGCTAACCCTGTGTCATGAACGTAATTATCCTGTACATGATCCTACTAAAGGTTTCCATGTTGGGTGAACAGTGCGATAATAATCGGCGGCTCGGCTAACATGCGGTTGGATGAACCATGTGCACGCCACGGGTCATCCCACAGATCTGAACAAGGAGTTGTGGAGCTGCCAACAAGGCAGGATTAGAGAGGGAATTGGGAAGGGAGGGAAATATAGGAAACAAAAAACAAACAAAAAAAACGAGCAGTTTGAAAAGAATTGACCAAAAATATGGGAATCTGCATTTGCTGAGGAGTTGCAGACAAGGCAGGGATTAGGGGGAGATACTGGACATGACCAGTTGGCAGGGGAGTAAAATGGGTAAAAAATATATACATACATGTACACTGGAAGTCTGAAATTACATAGACTTAGGTCATTACAATTAAACCACGCAACTCCACAAATCTTGTTAACAAAATATGGTTTTGGCAAGTTGGTTATCTACTTTGTGCAATAAAAAGTAATTTTTCCAACAATTGTTTACAGACAGATTATTCCACTTATACTTCACTATATCACAATTCCAGTGCGTTAGAAGTTTACATACACCAAGTTGACTGTGCTTTTAAACAGCTTGGACAATTCCAGAAAATTATGTCATGGCTTTAGAAGCTTCTGATAGGCTAATTGACATCATTTGTCACGGTATAGTGGTGTAGTGGAGAGAGGAAGACTGAGGCAAAATAGATAGTTGGTTGACTTTACTGACGAATAATTAGGAAAACAAGTACAATGTGGTTGCTACAATACTCAAACAAACTACTCTCTTTTCACAACTTAATACCAGTACCATTCACCTGGACGACAACACACCACTATGACAATATATTAATGAATCATGCCCTCCTCTCCTTCACCCGGACTGATATAGGGACTGAGCTAACCAGCTGATAGAGTTTAGGTGATTAGACCACCTCAGTCCGCAATCAGTACCAGGTTTCATTAATATATTGTCATAGTGGTGTGCTGTTGTCCAGGTGAACGGTACTGGTATTAAGTTGTGAAAAGAGAGTAGTTTGTTTGAGTATTGTAGCGTACGCTCTATATATATATATATATATGTTATCTGCATCCACGCCGCGTTAGAGTGTGTGTATACTTAGATATATATATAATCGTTGTGCTTCTAAACATCTCCTGCAACCACATTGTACTTGTTTTCCCTGATTATTCGTTAATATTATCTATCTGCCTCAGTCTTCCTCTCGCCACTACACCAATATACCGTGACATAATTTGAGTCAATTGGTGGTGGACCTGTGGTTGTATTTCAAGGCCTAACTTCAAACACAGTCCCTTCTCTCTTGACATCATGGAAAAATCAAAAGAAATCAGCCAGGACCTCAGAAAAAAATTGCAAAAAAAAAATAAACCCCAACTCTGGTTCATCATTGGAAACAATTTCCAAATGCCTCAAGGTTCCACATTCATCTGTACAAACAATAGCACGCAAGTGTAAACACCAGGGGACCACACAGCAGTCATAACGCTTAGGAAGGAGAAGTGTTTTGTCTTCTGGAGATGAACGTACTTTAGTCTGAAAAGTGCAAATCCATCCCAGAACAACAGCAAAGGACCTCGTGAAGATGCTGGAGGAAAGTTGTACGAAAGTATCTATATCTACAGTAAAATGAGTCCTATATTGACATTACCTGATAGGCTGCTCAGCAAGGAAGAAGCCACTGCTACAAAACCACCACATAAAAGCCAGACTACAGTTCGCAACTGCACATGGGGACAAAGATCACACTTGGAGAAATGTCATCTGGTCTGATGAAACAAATATTGAACTGCTTGGCCAAAATAACCATTGTTATGTTTCTAGGAAAAAGGGGAGGCTTGCAAGCAGAAGAACACCATCCCAACCGCGAAGCACGGAGGTGGCAGCATCATGTTGTGGCTGTGCTTTGCTGCAGGAGGGACCGGTAGACTTCACAATATAGATTACATCATGAAACCGCATCATGAAAATTATGTATATTGAAGCAACCTCTCAAGGCATCATTCAGGAAGTTAAAGCTTGGTCACAAATGGGTCTTCCAAATAGACAATAACCCCAAGCACAATTCCAAAGTTGGGCCAAAATGGCTTAAGGACAACAATGTCAAGGTAATGGAGTGACCATCACAAAGCCCTGACCTC
>JACXGM010001238.1:28694-57193 GCA_016801145.1 Umbra pygmaea
ATAATGTCAAGGTAATGGAGTGACCATCACAAAGCCCTGACCTCAACCATATAATGTCAAGGTAATGGAGTGACCATCACAAAGCCCTGACCTCAACCATATAAAGTGTGTGGGCAGAAATGAAAAAGTGTCTGCGAGCCAGGACGCCTACAAACCTGACTCAGTTACAACAGTTATGTCAGGAGAAATAGGCCAAAACTCAACCAACTTATTGTAAAAAGCTTGTGGAAGGGTACCCGAAAAGCTTTACCCAAGATAATCTATTTAAAGGCTAGTTGAGTATGTAAACTTCTGACCCACTGGGAATTTGATGTAAAAAATAAAAGCTGACATAAATCATACTCTCTGCTATTATTTTGACATTTCACATTCTAAAAATGAAGAGGTGATTCTAACTGATCGATGACAGGGAATCTTTACTAGAATTGAATGTTAGAAATTGTGACAGTTGAGGTTCAATGTTTTTGGCTAAGGTGTATGTAAACCTTTGACTTCAACTGTATATCGTCAGCATAGCATAGGTCCAGACATGGAAAACATGTATGCTTAGCCCTACTGATTGGAATAAATCAGAAATATTCATTAATGTATTTTGTTTTGGCTGTATTGCAGATCATATTAAACTCTATGCATAAATACCAGCCCCGTCTTCACATTGTCAAAGCAGATGAACACAACGGGTTTGGTTCCAAGAACACTGCTTTCAGTACGCACATGTTCTCAGAGACCGCCTTCATTGCCGTGACATCATACCAGAACCACAAGGTACTTACTTATTAAGCTAAATCCAAAAAGTAATACAAATTATATATTGTACTTATCATTTTTTCTTTTAAAGTTGTGTCAAGTGGTTTTGATTGATTTGTCATAAATACATTTGAATTAGTGCAGATATTTAAATTAGTTGCCAAAGCCTGCCATAGTGTCTCAAGTGTTGTCTTAGGGTTTATAGTACTGTGTTGGATGATGTAAATCAGTGCCTTATTCCCCACAGACAATGTTCTCAATTCAAGTTGTCCAGTTGGATTACATCTCAGTGTTTTTGCTTCACAGGGCATTCCTCTTTTTTCTTTCCTTTTTACTGGGGGAAAATAACCCCACCCCTCATTTGACCTCCTCATCAATTTGATGTAATCTCATTGTATTTCCTCCCCATTGTATTTACTAACAGCAACTAAAAGTGAACTGGGGAGAGTTGAAAATGAAGACATGTGTCCTCCAAAACATGCCCAGCAAATCCGTTTTGTAAATTTTCACAATTTGCCCTTGAGGCGAAGTGATGTATTCAACTAAGTGAAAATTTACAGGCTAGACTGAGGTACAAACACAGTTGTTCCTCATGGACAGCAAAGTAACTAAGCCCAATTTCAATAATAATAACATTTAGACATATATTTACTTGTAAATGGAATTGGGTGCATTGCTATTAGTAAAAGAAATCATAAAATTATGAAATGTCAATCCATGAATAGCAATGGACACCCTCAACTCCAAACATCAGACTAGCCTCCAGCAGCCTAACCGCCCTGAGGGAGTTTGTAGAGCTCGATAAGTCAAAGAAATCCCTGTTGATTACGATCCCAGCTTGGATGTCCCAAATTCTTTTGTGTCTTAATAGTGATAAGTCGGAAGACTTGCTCATTGGCACCTCTCATCAGGGTCGTAAAGCTGACTCACTAATTTTAAGCGTAGATGGCTCTGATTTCTGATTTTGAAGAAACAAACGAAAAAAAAACTTTGGAGTTATATTTGATTCTAGTCTGTCCTTTGACTCTCATGTGCGATATACTGCTAAGAACTCCTTTTTTCATCACAGAAATATTGCTAGTCTCCGCTCTATGTTATCCCTCTCTGTGATTGAAAGGCTTATTAATACCTTTGTCTTTTCCCGCATTGACTACTGCAATGCACTTGTTGCTGGGGTTGCTAAAATCACACTTAACAAACTATTTGTGTACAAAACTCTGCTGCTAGGATCCTGACTGGAGTCAGGAGAAATTAGCATATTACACCGATTTTAAAGTCTTTGCACTGGCTCCAGGTCAGGTTCCGAGTTGATTTTAAAATCCTTATGCTCACATATAAGACACTGCATTGGCCCCTCCATATCTGTCTGTGCTTTTAATTGTATGCACACCGAAGCGTCACTTACACTCCTCACAAGCTGGTCTGTTGGCAGTCCCACAGACTCGATTGCGCACTGTGAGGGACAGGGCTTTCTCATCCGATGCTCCTAGGCTTTGAAATGTACTCCCTCCAAATATCAGACATGCACAGACTCTAAGTATTTTAAAATCTCATTTAAAAACACATTTTTTTAGGTTAGCTTTTACTTTACTTTTTTCTGTGTGTTGTGTATTAACTATTTAACCCAGTCTTATACTTACTAGAGTACTCAAGTGTCCAGAAGGTGGTGCCAACAACCCACAAACAACTCAATTATATATATGCATACATAAATCTGTAAATTTTATAGACATCAAAGTTCAACATAAATTCAATTAATTCATTTCTGCCACAACATGCAAACTATCCTAGCCATATTGTGACAGTACTCCCCCCTGAAGGCACGGCTTCAGTCGTGAGGGAGTCAGGGTCTGGAGAGCGCCTCAAACCCCCCCCAGTAGGCACAAAGAAGGAATGGACGGGAGGGCAAACACACCTTCTGTGGGAGAGTAACTCCCCAAAGCCTGCCAGAGTAGCCCCTCAGGCCCAGCAGCTGTGGGGTTTCTGCTTAAGGTTTAGGCAGGTGGTGACGTAGCGTACTCCAGTAATGGCGACGTGGCAGAACCTAGTGGTGGTGACGTGGCAGACTCCAGTGGAGGTGACGCAGGCCCTTGCAGCTCAGCGTTGGTAGCAGGCCCGTGCTCTGAGGGTGAGGCTGCATCAGCAAAATCCGGAGGCGGAGTTAATGTAGTAAACTCTGCTAGCAGCTCAGTGGTAGACGTAGCAGAGCACTCAGGAGGCGGGACTGCTTCCGCAATCTCCGGTGGTGGCAGCAGTGCTGTAGACTCTGGTAGCTGCTGAGCTGACTTGTGTCGCTTAGTGGACTCATGTCGCTTTGTTGCATAGTCTCTGATAGCGTAGCAGCCTCTGTTTACGTAGCCTCTGATAGCGTAGCAGCCATTGTTTGCGTAGCCTCTGATAGCAGAGCAGCCTTTGCTAGCATAGTACTCAGCAGCTGAACCAGCTCCTCCAGCCACACTGTTGATGAAAGTGGAAGGAGCTCCTCCAACAGCTCCTCAGGTGGCTGAGTTGGTGGTGGAACTGAAGGAGGAGTGGTAGCCCAAGCTGGTTGTACAGGCCTACCACTAGGCCATAGCTCCCCCCCCGAAACTTGTCTTGAGAAGACTCTGGTTGACTTTCCTCCTTTGGTCCTCTGTGCTCGGCTGATCTACTCTCTCCCTGTGGGTAAGCAGCCAAAGCACAGGGTTTCTCTCCTGTGGTCTTGAGGTTTCTCCATTCTCAAGGTGTAACATTCTGGACGTCGGCCTGTTGCGGCTGTAGCCACACCTTTTAGAAGGAGTACTGTAACGACAGCCAGCACCGGGATCTGCCATGTTGCCAACAACAAGGTTTGTTAAGCCAACACTGGGTTCTAAAGAGGAACCAGACCAACTGGTCGATCCCTCCTTCTTCCCTGGTTCCTGATGGCGTGCTGCCATGGCCTGAAGGAATTTGGCTTCTGCAAAGGAAGAGGGGTTCTGCCCTCGTGCCCTGCTCTGCCTGCAGTAATGTTCTGGTGGGGCTTGGGGTGTCCTTCAAGACTTCAGCCTTTTGAAGTGGGTACTGTCACAACAGCTTGATAGGGCTGTCGCGGCAGGAAATTGTTGGAGTGATATTCTATTGTGTATTATATATATTATTGTTTCTATTATTTAAACTGTGTAGTGTTTTTTGAGTATTTATGGTTTGGTGCGTCACCTTCTGGGTGCTGAGTTGTATGGCCGGCTACTCTGGGTAGATCATTACGCACAGTTGATTAAGTAATGATCCTAACTGGGTGGTAATTAGAACCCAGGGTGGCTACAGTATATTTAGTCAGTGTTCCAGAAGGTTGAAATGCGTTATTGTGAGTATTACACTCCTGTTATTGTTCGGATGGAAAAGGTGATTGTGCATTATTGATTGTGCTTTCACCTCTTAAGTGTCGTATATATTGTATACGTTATTGTGAGCCAGGCATAAGCTCGGTGTATCTAGCATCTGCGAACGATGCCGCATTAAGAGTATCATAGCTTTATATATATTCGTTGTGCAGCTACAAGCTATGTCTCATCTGTTTCTTCAAGCAACCAAGATGGTGCTCTTCACCTTATGTTGTCTGAATAAAATCTAAGAACACTACCTCCCTGCATTCCGGTCTCTGTCCATACCTACACCAACAACATCAACACCTGTTGTGACAGTCTCTGGTTTTACTATTGATAGGAATGTGTTTGGGTAAAATTAACATTTTAATTTTTAAGCACAAAACTAATGTGTTAACTTACTGTAGGAAGAGTTCAGTAAACATATATTCATCCATATTTTGTGGAATACTGGTAATAATAATTGCATAATAATAATTTTCTTTTATGTAACTTTATGCCACTCCTGCTGCAAAAATTTAAGCAGCTCAGCTTTGTTTGATAGTTTGTGACTATCCATCTTCATCTTGATCAGACTTCAGAGGTTATCAATGGGGTTAATCTAAGAAAAAAAGGCAGTGGTCTCTTAATTTATTTCCAAAACTGTATATATTACATATATATATATTTTGGCTAACTGGCTCTTATACTTGTCTATAATGGTGAAACTGCCAACTTGGGATGTACAACAACAAGAACATACGTCACTTTAAACATCATATTTGTATGTGATAGAACACCATATTGTGTTTTTAACACCTCAACAAGACACCTTGTATGCAAAACAAATACAAAGAGGTGGGCGTTGGTTAGCTCAGTGGTTTGGGAGTCAGGCCTGTAGTTGGAAGTTTGCGGGTTTGATTCCCGTCTGTGGCAAATGTTGTTATGTCCTTGGGCAAGGCACCTAACCCTAACTTGCTCCAGTGGTTGTCCATATACTCACTGTAACATCTCCCAATTCAACATTGAATTTAACATGGAGCAGTTCAGTACACAGCCAACTGGGTGTCTAATGATCTAAAGCAGTGTTCCCTGTTCCTGCCAGATCACCCAGCTGAAGATAGAAAACAACCCGTTCGCAAAGGGCTTCAGAGGCAGTGATGACATGGAGTTGCACCGTATGGCTAAGATACAGGGGTGAGTAAAGGCTCACTCTATCAGCCTGCCTATCTCCAACCATTCTTGAATCCCCCAAAATGTTGCACCAGCCAGCTTGGTGCAGTTTGTATCAGTCAGTCCTCTGTGAAAGAGCATTGCTCAAGAGATGGGAGGAGGTGAAGGAAAGAGAATGAATGGAGACTTAATGAATGAAAGGTTTTCGAGAGGTATTTCCTGAGTCACTCTACTGCTCTAGGTAAAGATAGGAGAAAGAACGACTAGAGAGACTGGGCAGGAATGTTAGAGGAAGAAAGACGATGAGAGCAGAGAGACTATCTGAACTGACATGTGGCTGGGAGTTTATTTTTAGAGTTGCATATTATCTCTCTGCACGGTGGGGTCATGGCTGTGTGTTTGTGTGTACTGTGTGTTTGTGTGCGTGTGTGTGTGTTTGTGTGCGTGTGTGTGTTTGTGTGCGTGTGTGTGTGTTTGTGTGCGTGTGTGTTGTGCGTGTGTGTGTGTTTGTGTGTGTGTGTGTGTGTGTTTGCGTGCACAGTGCCCTCCAGAACTATTGGCACACTTGGTAAAGAGAAATAAATGAAAACATGTTGCTGTATTTTACTAGCGTATATTCAAAATAGAAAGAAAAGCCTACCCTTTAATAGAGGTGAAATTATTCAAAGAAAGTTTATTCTTAATCATGAAACTAATATTACAAAGGATCTCAAAAATGTGTCACAGTTTTTGGAATCCCTGGATTTAGTACCTAACAGCACTATAATGTACTGTAATATTTGAAACTTTCCCATGGCGTTTGGACGCAAAAAAGCACCAAAATGTCACAGATTCACCACTATAGTGAGGATGACTTTCTTTCTGCATTTATAACAATCCCTTCTTTTGGTGTGTGAGGGGTTGTGGAGGCTACACCACCAATTAAACAACCACATTTTAATTCACAGCTGCCTGACCTACACGCAGACACTCTAGAGAGCGATGTAACAAAGTACCCTCGTACCTATTCACCCATCTACCCCAGGCAGTGCTGTACCAATTTGATCTTCCTAATACTGGAACTCATTGTTGGAATTTCATTACGAGGATATTAACACAGGCCCCCAGACCATCCTTTTTTACACCAAACCCACCTCTGGTGTGTGTTGCTAAAAATACCTATTTTTGTTCAATCTGGTTCCAAATATCCAATGGTGCTTAGTAACCTGTCTTGTTGACAATAAAGGCTTTTTTCAGAATATCTTAATGGCATGGATGTGATGGCTAATTGTAGTTTTGAATACATGATGGCGCTCAGATTCAATTTGCTTAACAATGTGATCTTCTGAGTATATGTTACCATCTTCCTCTTTGGTTGTTGGGGTTAATTAAAATTCGGTCCTCAGGCAGGCTCATCACAGCTTAAACGTGGTACTTACAGTAAGTGGAGATGGAATATTTATATAGTCATCATTTAAAAAGGTCGACAACCTTTTGTCTCATTTCATTTGTTAGTTCTCTGACGTCCCCAATGTTGACAGATGACCTAGGGAGTTTGGCGCTAATATACATTACTGTATATATCCCAGTGACACTGGAATTTAAGGATCACCTGTTAAGAGTATATAAAGAATAACATAAGGAGAAAAGATAAGATAAAACTACAAGTTTATTAGATTTGGTTAACAAGAAAAACTATTAGATTTGATTCAGAAGACTTCATAATAATGGCAATAATTCTGAGAAGAATATTTATTTCTTGTTTAAGAAGTATTGTTTTTATTTGAACAATTTTCTTAATTAATCGTACGATTTATCTCATATTGTGAGTGTACAAATTGCCTTTTTTGCAAATCTTTATCAAGCGTGCCAATAATTTGAAGTCCACTGTAGTTTGTTGATGTGTGTGTCATGGCAGGACAAGAGCAGGAGAAACACTTACAGAGAATACCACAGAGGTAACTGAGAAGCCAGTGTAGATACACAGAGACTAAAGGGCAACTAGTGGAGACCCAACAACATTAAATCATAACCAGTATTTATATTATTCATTTTCCCTTGCACACTGTAATTATTCACACATTGTTTAAGTTAACACTATATTTCACATTTATACTTCACATTTATTTAACCAGTGATTCTAATTTGGACCTGGCCAAGACAAAGCATAACAGTGAAAAGAAGACATGAAGTTTCACATACAAGAAACTAAACACTCAAAAACTATTAAATGAATCTGTTTACAATGTATGCAATATGACGTCAGGTTACACGATTAGGTCAATAAACATGCCATGGTGGCGAAACAGTAACACTAATAATAACAAGGTGCAAATGAGGGAGAAGTTGAGAAGCCTAACACATATATACATCAATGGAGAAGCACTATACACAGTTAGTTTTATTATATCATTTCTCTTTCAGTAAAGACTATCCGGTGGTTCCACGTAGCTCACACCGTCAAAGGATGTGCCCTAGTGGGAGTCCATTTGGTGGAGAGGCAAAGGGGTTGGCTTCGCACCCTTATTCCTGTGAGAACAGGGTGACCAGCACCACCCAGGACCTCCTCACCCCTCCTCCAGTCACTTACACCCTCCCTCCACCAGGCCTAGACGAGCACATGCAGGTGTACCACTGCAACAAGAGGAAAGGTAGGCTACACTACATCTGTTCACTATTGACACCAGAGCATTTTGCCATCTTTTGTTAAATGGTAATTGTTGCTAGGCAAAATAGCCCAGTTCATAGTGTATTCCTCATTCTCAACTCCTCTTCCTCCATCTTCCTCTCTATTTCTCTATGCTCTACCTACAGCAGATGGTAGCGGTCCCACAGAAGAGCATAACCTGTACAGGAAGCCCTACATTGACCTTTCACCCAGCGATGATAAGTCTTACTATCACCCGTCTGCTTACCCTACTCCCCCTGTCCCTCCTTCTGTCCAAGCCCCTCCCCCTGTTCCCTCAGACTCTTCCTACAGGTCAGTGGCGGGGCAGAGGCAGGCATGTATGTTCGCTGGCTCAGAGCACAGAATGAATGACCTGAGCTGTACATCCTGGTCCTACAGCTGCCCTTTGACTCCTGCCATGACCCCTATGTCCCCAACAGACCCCTACACAACCTTCTCTCACCAGCCCTATTGCTCCAGTCCCCAGAGCTCCGTAGCTCATCAGAGCTCCCCTCCAATAGGGGAATCGCTCTCTCACAGCCCCTACCAGACCCAGAGCTCCAGACCTTACCAGACACCCCAACAGCCCAGCCCGCCTGTCAGAGAGTACCAGCACTACCCCTCGTCTCTGTCTCCTCCCCACTACCACACCCTTCACCCACATGTCAGGGGAGGGGTCCTCGATTGGAGCGAACCCACCTGATTGGACCACAGGTTTTACAGAAAGACTTGTATTACGGGCTGGGGGTTCTATTTATGGGAGATATAGTCCTTTTGATGTGTGAAGAGATTTCAATTGGCCAACTTTGTCTTTCCTTCTGCTGTGGCTGGATACTGAAAGCATCGGTGTGCTACATTTAACATCCTCCCTCTGTGACTGGGACACTCTGGAGGGAGATTATGTTAGCGGAACCTGAAGGATAAGCACGTTTACCTGAGGGAAAGGACCTGAGATGACGCCATCAACTACAGCCTTATGAGCTTCGTCCCTGAGACTGTTTTTAATAATATATTTAGAGATCTGTCTGTCTCCCTATCACCCTATCCCCTGAAGACCCAGCATACAGAGCTATATTTGTACTGTATGTGTGTGTGTGTGTGTGTGTGTGTGTGTGTTAGCTCACCTACCTGAGTGCTGCTCTAAGTTAACCTTGACTGAGATGGGCTGCAGTGGCCACAGGCTGACCACAAGGGAGATTAACCATTTATCCAGGCTGAAAGGGACGTAGACCTGTGACACACACACATTTGTTTAGAGGTTGTGGTGGGAAAAAGACCTGCACACACCCTCATTACATTTGAGTACATGCAGCATCATTCCCCTCCCACTGCCCTCTCGTTTACCCCATCTGACCAATCAACACGATCAATTTCTCTGAACTGTCCAGTCAATCAACACTTTGCTTTAAAGCTGAATGATTAACAGTCTCTCCATGTTTCTCTCTCTCTCTCTCTCTCTCTGCGTCTTTCTTTCTGAAACTCATCTGTGTTTGAAGCCTTTCTCTCCAGTGAGGAGAAGGGGGTCATATAATACTCAAGCTATACTTGTGTTGTTCCTACTCATCTTCATATTGTTTATTTTCCCTCCCTAGGTATAACTTTAATTTAACTGAAAAAGTCAGTAGCATTAGTTGAACCTGGTGATGGCCTGGTTATTTGCACTAACATAGGAAGTGTTCCTATTGGTTGTATATTTGTGTAAATTTTGTGTTTTTATGTGTGTTTTTATATGTGTGTGTGTGTTTTGGCAGGCTGGCAGACGGGCGTGAATGTCAGCCAGCAATTATGCATTTGTGTGAAGGAGTTAGCAATGTGTTGAAAGTGACATTCTGTGATCATTGGGGAAATGTTAGTGTTTTACTGTATTGTTATTCTTTAGTATTTATTGGTCAAGATATTTGGGATGGTTTTATTTTTAGGTTGTGAAATTACATTTTATTGATTGAATTGTTTGTTTTTGCTTTCCTGTCTTATGTCATTTCCTTTTGAAGACAATATTTTACATTGATGTAATAAATTACTTGTTACATTCATGCTCAGATGCAAATAAGCAACAATTTACAGAACTAAAATACATTTAAAAATAATTACAAAATAACTAAATCTGTTGTCAAGTTTATTTTCCTTCTGAAGAGACATGCAGTGCATACTACTAGAAAATACGATGGTACAGAGACTTAAGATTCTCAATCAATCAATCAATCAATCAATCAAAGAAATGTATTTTTAAAGCTCTTTTTACAACAGCAATCATCACAAAGTGCTTTGACAGATACCCGGCCTATAAGCCCCAAGAGCAAGCAAAACAAGCCATGCACAGTGGCTAGGAAAATATCCCTAGTACAAGTTTAGGCACCCCTGAAAATTTCCAAGATTTCCATTTATAAATAATTGGGTGTTTGGATCAGCAATTTTATTTTGATCTATCAGTCACAGTAATATTTCAGTAGTGAAATTAGGTTTAATGGATGAACAGAAAATTAGAAATATGCATTAAAATGAAATTAGACAGGTGCATAAATCTGGGCACCCCAACATAAATATCACATCAATATTTATTTCAGCCTCCTTTAGCAGAAAGACGCTACCTATGGCCTGTAATGAGTGTCTGGATTCTGGATGAAGGTATTTTGGACCATTCCTCCTTGCAAAACATCTCCAGTTCAAATAGCATGGACAGCCCGCTTCAAAGCACCCCACAGATTTTCAATGATATTCAAGTGTGGGGACTGGGATGGCCATTCGAGAACATTGTACTTGTTCCTCTGCATAAATGCCAGAGTAGATTTTGAGCACTGTTTTGGGTTGTTGTCTTGTTGAAATATCCAGCCCTGGCGTAACTTCAACTTTGTGACTGATTCCTCTACATCAGATATTCAAGTATCTGCAGATATTGAGTGGAATCCTTGCGACCCTCAACTTTAACAAGATTCCCAGTACCGGCACTGGTCACACAGCCCCACAGCATGATGGAACCTCCACCAAATTTTACTGTGGTTAGCAAGTGTTTGTCTTGGAACGCTGTGTTCTTTTGCCGACATGCAAAACACCCCTTGTTATGACCAAATAACTCCATCTTTGTTTCATCAGTCCACAGCAGCTTCTTCCAAAATAAGCTGGCTTGTCCAAATGTGCGTTTGCATACCTCAAGCGACTCAGTTTGTGGCGTGTGTGCAGATATGGCTTCTTCCGCATCACTCTCCCATACAGCTTCTACTTGTGCAAATTGTGCTTAATTGTTGAACAATGCACAGTGACACCATCTGCAGCAAGATGATGTTGTAGGTCTTTGGAGGTGGTCTGTGGGCTGTTTTTGACCATTCTCACCATCCTTCGCCTTTGCTCTCTCCGTTATTTTACTTGGCCTGTCACTTCTGGCCCTAACAAGAACTGTGCCTGTGGTCTTCAATTTCCTCACTATGTTCCTCACAACGGACACTGACAGCTTTTGTAGCCTTTCTCTAGACCATCATTTTGAACAATCTTTGTTTTCAGGTCATTTGAGAGTTGTTTTGAGGCCCCCATGTTGCCACTCTTTAGAGGAGTCAAAGAGAACAACAACTTACAATTGGCCACCTCAAATACCTTTTCTCCATGATTGGATGCACCTGTCTATGAAGTGCAAGGCTTAATGAGCTCACCAAACCAATCGTGTGTTCCCATTAATCAGTGCTAGGTAGTTACAGGTATTCAAATCAACAAAAGGACAAGGGTGCCCAAATATTTCATTCAATTAATTTCATTTTGATGTTACTGTGTCCTTCAGTTCCTTCAAAATAAAATTGCTGATCAAAAACCCCAATTATTTATAAATAATAATCATGGATATTGTCAGAGGTGCCTAAACGTTTGCATACAACTGTAGTTGGAACAGGAAGGAATCTAGAGAGGGGCCAGACTCAAGAGGGTTGCCAGTCCTCTTCTGGCTTTACCAGGTGGGGAATCTGAAGGTACACAGCTCAATATATTAAGGTCACATTGTTTATCAGTTTTCAGTTAGTGTCCATAAATGGAGATAGGAATGGGTGGGCTGTGACCACCGTCTTTGTGTAGCATTAACACAGTTTGGTGGTCTTGGGCAGAGACAATGGTACACGCTGCTGGAGTTGACCCATTGTGGAGATGTACAGCTGGAGTCACCAGGCGGAAACGTGATCACCAACAGCAGTGACATGGGAATACTCTCGAGAATACTTCTTAATCAACAAAGTAGATGGATTTATGACACGTTTAGATGGAATCAAGACTAGAATATGAATCTACTAGTGACCCTCCAAGTCAGAATTACAATTGAGGTACTGGTTCTTAGAAAGAAATCTGTTCCTATATTCTTCCGATTTGTGGCTGTTCACTACTGATATTTTGGCTTTTTCAACAAAAAGATGACAACAATCAAACCTTATCAACATGTGGAAATATCCCACTTTATATTTAGAAAGAGAAAGATTTAAAGATGCAACAGCTATTATGACTAGTATAATGAACATGACAAAGAATTGGTTCAGCGTCACCCTGGCAGAATAGGTGTCAGACAGGGCTCTGATGACTTCTTGTGGTAAGTTCATTCCCTGCAATCATGGTTGTTGGTTGGTGAATGCCTTCTCCTTCAACAGAATGTCAGGGGCATCAGATAGCTCAGTGGTTAGCAAGTCAGATTTGTAGTTGTAGGAAGGTTGCTGGTTCGACTGCCGACTGTGACAGATATTGGTGTGTCCTTGAGCAAGGCAACAGGGATGTCCCTGTAAGTCGCTCTGGGTAAGACCATCCACTAAATTACCAAACTGTAAATGTAAAATATTTCTTATTTGAGTGAGCGATGTGATTAGAACCAGAACGAGTTGGCAAAACGTGCATCGGTGGACAAAACAACCTAATTGTCTCAAGATCCTGCTGTATGTTGCGATGAGCCAAGGCCATCATTTAATTGGACATCACAAAATTGACTGAGAGATATAAACAGAGATCTCTATAATCGTTGGGACTGTGAAGAATTTTCTTTCGTCATTTAACTCTATAATCCCAAGTCCATCTAAAAGAAAAACAACATATGAAGTTCAAAGATAGATATTCATTTTGTATTTTAGGGTATTTGTGTCCATATTGGGTTACATGTATACCTTCAAGATAAAAGTTGAGAATGTATACTTTAACCCCAAAGAAATTTTTAGTTTTTAGTTTTTGAGGATAGAGCCAAAAGAAGAAAAATGTTATACTAATGCAGTTAAAGTGTAGACTTGGACATAATTATTTATTATAAAAGTATGACATTCACTGTGAAACCATAGGGATTTATTTTATTACAGAGTTTACATCCATATTTATTTATAATAGTCCTACTAATAACCTACTTGCACAGCAAAGCTTTGGTTGACCTGTTAAATACCAAAATGAAATTAATCATTTTAGGTCATTCCAAGTACATGTCACAGTTATAGAATATTTCACATAGAGCCCTTTTCCATTGCTGGGTGGGCCGCTTGGGAATTTCCTGGTAAATTTAGAGTTTACCCACTTCTCCAGGCACCACTACAATACTCCTGCCCATTGACCACAGTATGTGAACACAACCACACATACAAAATCATACACACAGGCTCAATAGAAAGTAACTCCTACAGTGCAGGTTAAAGAACACCTCTGAGGTGACCTGAGCTGTCAGTGGTGATGAAGGAGGCTAGGTTAAACAGAATACTCTAGTGTGGGGATTCGAGTGCAGCTGTGTGTGTGTGTGTTTTCTCGTATCTCTGACAGTTTGTTTGGCCTCTTCAATCTCCTCCAGCTGCACCCCATCACACAGAAGACCTGCTGCCCAGAGAGAAGTGGGCTGGAGCGGATATCTCCCTGCGGAGTGTTGGTGGTCCCCAGCTTGCTGTCTGTCTCTCTGTCTTTCCACTGTAGTGATTCTCGTTAAGGTGTTGGGTTTTCCACTACTCAGTGGGGTTAAGGATTATACAGACATACTCACAGCTCAGGGAAGCAATGAGACTGTTACTACTCACTGTGGCTAATAGTGATAATATCTGCAATTTTGTGTCAGCATGACTTTCCCCAGCTTTCTATGAAAGACGTAGCCACAGCCAACATGTAAACACACGTACTCTGTACTTCTCTCTCTCTTACTCTCGCTGAGTCTGGGGTCGGGGGTTAAGCAGAGTGCTACTTTGAGGGTGCGCGTCTCCTTAACCCTTCCTCTCTTCTGTAGGAGAATCCTGAAAGGTGGAGAGCAGAGTGAGGCAGAGAGGCCCCTGATCTGTCACACAAACACAGGGGAGATGTATAACCCCGTCACATGCTCCCCAAGGAATGTTCCCTTACACTTGCGTAAAAATACAAAGCTCTTCAGAGAGAGTTGTGACACAACCAGGTTATGAATGACAAATGTCTTTCTGTAACTGTTAAGACTATAAACCAGATGGGGGATACTGTGACGGTGTGTGTGCTTGTGTGTGTACATTGTGCTAGCTGAGTGTTCAGTCTGGAGACCGTCTTAAACACATTGGTCTATCCGGGAGATTGATGAACCAAGATCAAAGAGTCTAAGTGGTGCTTATCGTTATCTCTTCCTCCCTCTCTCTCTCCCTCTATCTCTCACTCTCTCTCTCTCACTCTCTCTATTCTCTCCCTCTTCTATTACTCTGTTTCTTTACTTCCTTGGTTGTGTTTTTGGGCAAGAATTATATCTAATTCTAATCTCCTAAAATAACTGCTTTTGTACTAACCCGCTTTGGGAACATAGTGAGGCATTTGTGCATGTTTGCTCTATAATGATATAATTTGGAGAAAATAAGACATTTGAAATGAAGTGTAATTGAAAAAGCTGATTATATTCCACTTGGGCCGTACTATGTTAAATAAGTTTGCATAATGCTTGTCTGTTGGCTAGTCTGCCTTGTAGGAAGTGGAACTCATACTGAAATTTCAATACTAATCATCCAATGGAAGTTGTTTTTTGGACCCCTGTAATCTGTCAATGATTCACATTGAGTAGACTGAATATCTTGCTGTGCAAGTTAGTACACACATATAGAAGTGACAGTGATTTAATAGTCTTTAAAAAAAGTATAATTGTCTGGAAAAAATGAAAAACATTGCTAGAGTAATAAGCAAGCATTGCAGTAAAAAAACTCCTTGGCCAACTTTTTGTGGTTAGTTCACATAGTCAAATTCACTTCTGACTGGCTTGCTTGGCTTCCCTTAAATTGTGATCTTGCTACAGCCAAAATATTACAAATATTACGAGAACACTTTGTTTTCTTTAGTGTAACCTTTCCATCACCTGTGTGTGTTTGAAGCATTGCTTCCATCCTTATGTTTATAGTTGTGTTTTTGAGTGAGGGATGGAGTGTTTGTGTACCGGTAAAATCATCCACCACACAGTGGCAATATTACTCAAAACATAGTAACGACATTACGCAAAACTGTGACGATATTACTCAAAACAGTGTCAATATTACTCAAAACAGTGTCAATATTACTTAAATCAGTGTCAATATTAGCTTAAAACTTAAAACAAGCTCCCTTGGTTGGACATTCAAGGAAAACATAATATTGGAGAACACTTCCATATCTGGCTGGCAACAATTAACGCCATAAATGTTTTTCCTCATGTGATGGCATAATCATTTTTCCAACATATCCTTAAATTTATACCAAAATCATTTAATAAAACATTTGACCTAATCATGAACCCTGTCATGGATCAGAAAACACAAAATATATTTAACACTGTAAATCCAAGATGGAGGGATGATTGTCGCTCCCAAATGCTATATTAGACTATTGGGATGCAAACCCCGCTCAGTCAGGATAGAGCAGTGTGATTGCCCCTCCTTGTGCCTGAGTTTGGTGCAGTGGTCTATGTTTGTGTCTCTGCACCCTGGCGAAAGAGGTTCAGGCCCTGGCTCAGACAACTGTCTGTGCACTTCCTCTATGTCTCCCGCTACTGTCACGGACGACCCCCTAAGGTGAGCTGACATTATGTAACAGTTATTCCCCTGTGTGTTGTTATTGCCATGTGTCTATGTGGAATGTTTTTAGATGTAGTGCTGTTAAGTTATATACCGTTTTGACTCAACAAAGTCATTTTGTTTTACACTAGCGTTTTGTGAATTAAACACTGGTAATTTTCATTTGCGTTGTTTGCATTTGTCTCGCCTCTCCCTGCATCCTTTAAACCATTACACCTACATACCTGGTACCCTAGCTTCTGCTTCCTACTGTCCTATCAATAACATTTAATAAAAAATACTCCCCTAAATATCTTTGAAAAAAGGATTATCCCTTCTATTGTTATTCACATTACAATCATGTTGCCTGTCTGTCTGGAGAAATCACTTCATAATCATAATCCCTTTATACAGTATATTAAATGGTTGAAATCCCTACACGGTTCGTAGAAACATTTTAACAAAATCCTTAAATTAAAGATGAACATCTACACTTGGCAGGCATGGTGGCCTAGTGGATAGCACTGTGGCCTCACAGCAAGAAGGTTCTGGGTTCAAACCCTGGTTGTTTCCCGGGCCTTTCTGTGTGGAGATTGCATGTTGTCTGAGTGTGTTTCCTCCGAGTGCTCCGATTTCCCCCACCATCAAAAACATGCAGTTTAGGTTTGGGACTACAGATGGAAATTAGCATCTATATGCTATAATCTGGCTCATTTACAGTCTGTACAGAAGTGTAAGATTGTTCTAAATAAATAAATACAACAATAATTTGGTGACGCTGGAGGCCATTTAAATACAGTGGACTCAATATCATGTCCAAGAAACCAGTTTGAACTGATGTGAGCTCTGTGACATGGCATATTATCCTGCTGGTAGTAGCCATTAGAAGATGGGTACCCTGTGGTCATAAAGGGATGCACATGGTCAGCAACAATGTTCAACTAGGCTGTGGCATTTAAACAATGCCCAAAGTGTGCCAAGAAAATACCATTACACCACCAGCTTAAACTGTTGATAAAAGGTAGGATGGATCCATGCTTGAATGTTGTGCGTTCAGATGCTCTTCTGCTTGGTTGTAGTGAGTGGTTGAGTTACTGTTGCATTTCTTATTTATAAAGATGTTTTTAGGGGTATTTATTTTTTTATTCACAGGACAGGAGGAAGCAGAAGCCAGGGAGAGATAAAGAGGAAGGACAGAGACAGTGCCAGGGCTTGAACCGAACCACTGTCGACAGGAGCTTATACCACTACACCAACTCTGTTACTACTGTTGCCTTTCTATCAGCTCGAACCAGTCTGGCCATTCTGCTCTGACCTCTGCCATCAGTCGCTTACTGGATGTTTTCTAGTTTTCTGACCATTCTCTGTAAACCCTAGAGGTGGTGTGTGATAAAATCCCAGTAGATCATCCTGAAATAATCAAACCAGCCCGTCTGGCACCAACAACCATGACATGTTCAAAGTCACTTAAATCACCTTTCTCCACATTTGGATGTCTGGTTTGATCTTTAATAGATCATTTTGACCATATCTATATGCCTAAATGCATTGACTTGCTGCTACCTG
The DNA here is from genome assembly GCA_016801145.1 of Umbra pygmaea. Taxonomy (NCBI): domain Eukaryota; kingdom Metazoa; phylum Chordata; class Actinopteri; order Esociformes; family Umbridae; genus Umbra; species Umbra pygmaea. Next base: position 46,097 of record JACXGM010001238.1, read on the forward strand.
ATTGGCTGATTAGATATTTGCGTTAATGAGCAGTTGAACAGGTGTACCTAATGGAGTTTCATTTTGGTTAAAATAGCTGTACTTTCTGTTTCTTTGTGTGTCCAATAAAATATTTAAAAAGGCTAAACTAGCAAACTGTAATAATTGTGTTGGACAAATTTAAGATGTCTTGTTTCAGAACCACAACATGTAATATACAACTTCCTCAATCCTCACCCAAAAAACTGTCAAAAGTATTGACTGTCAAAAGTAGGATTGAAAATGTAATGACAGCAGGTTGTGACGTAGTGACTGCACTGTGTTTGAGCAGTCCCATTAGAATTTGTGTTATACAAGATCGATTAGTTCAAGAGGAATGTTTGTAATATATGACGTCATGAAATGCTAGGGCCTAGGAATCAATCTCTCAATCTAGTGATCGGCAAACTCAGACTGTCGTACTCTAATTTAATATTACAAACATGAAATTAGTTTGGAGAAACTGGTATGTTATAGTCTTTTAGCCAAGATTTAACTAGAATGATTTAGCGGTAATAGCTATGAAGATTCACTACAGCTGACGGATGCATAAATGTAGCATAAACATCCAACATTTTGTATGGTATCAAATGTGGCTGCTAGTGCACCCATCAGGAAAGGTTGATTAGAAGGATAATGTCCGGTCTATAAATTCTAATTATATTAATTCTATGGTTTAAAAGCCCTGAGAATGGTAATGTCATTAAGCTGTTCATGGTAACGAGCCCCAGACTCAGGCTAATAACCCCAAATGAGACTTTATGGGTGAAACAGTCTTGGTTTTCTGGAGTAGATCTTAATATGGTTGCAAGGCTGTCAAGGATGAATGAGGCCAAAGAGCACATGGTGGGTTTACACACGGAACAGATGTCATTGTACCAGTAGGAGTAGAGATGTGTTTTAACCGTAGTGTTATCCTGTACTGAAAGACACCTCAGGTGGGCTGTTGCAAAGTAATGGAGTCACACAAACCTAACTTCATTTTCAGTCTTGGTTGATATCAAGATGCTCAAACAACCGGTCTTGTGTATTTGTGTTTCTGTAAGCAGGGTTATAGATTAGGACACACATTCTGTATACACATAAAAACACAGTGGAGTTGTGTATTTGTGGTTCTGTAAGCAGGGTTATAGATTAGGACACACATTCTGTATACACACAAAAACACAGTGGGGTTGTGTATTTGTGTTTCTGTAAGCAGGGTTATAGATTAGGACACACATTCTGTATACACATAAAAACCCAGTGGGGTTGTGTATTTGTGTTTCTGTAAGCAGGGTTATAGATTAGGACACACATTCTGTATACACATAAAAACACAGTGGGGTTGTGTATTTGTGGTTCTGTAGGCAGGGTTATAGATTAGGACACACATTCTGTATACACACAAAAACACAGTGGGGTTGTGTATTTGTGTTTCTGTAAGCAGGGTTATAGATTAGGACACACATTCTGTATACACATAAAAACACAGTGGGGTTGTGTATTTGTGTTTCTGTAAGCAGGGTTATAGATTAGGACATACATTCTGTATACACATAAAAACACAGTGGGGTTGGGGGAGGTCTGATAAAATGGCCCAGGGATGGATAATACAGATCATCATTAGTCCCCCACACACTTACATCAACATACACAGGTTAGTGGGTCTGTAGGCTGTAGCATGCGGACAATAGGAGGGCTTGGAGGTCAACCTAACAGCAGCCAGGTCACACAGGTCAGACTAACTTGATTAGATAATCTGGGAAGGCTCCATGGAAAAGATCTGTGAGGCCCCCTGCTGCACAGAAAGACAAACCACTACTAATGTGCTCTGTTCAGCAGCCCTCGAACTCAACATTTTACTTTCCACCCTCCCCTTTCATTCATTCAGTATCAGACAGACTGACACACATCAAGACACACATGAGAAGAGGGCAGTAGATGCTGAGGTTCAGGGGTTGTGGCTTAATATGAGCCAGAGAGGGTTTGAAGGTTGGGGGTAGATGTGGAGCCAGTGTCCAGTTTAATTACAGACACGCTAATCCCCCTGCCCAACACACACACACAACCATCTTTCACCACCGGCAGAGTTATAGTTAGGCTACTGGAGTTAAATTTAAACCTTTTTCGAAAACTACAAAACTACAAAAACTATGTTTTAGGACTAGTAAATGTTAGGAACTAGCATATTGGATCCAGGGGTTAAAAACTTACATAATACAAAATACAAACAAGAGTAGAATAGCAAAATCAACATTTCACAATATCAAAGTAGAAACAAATGCAAATTATGAATAAAACAATAATATGTATTTTCGGAAATGTATTATAATGTCCCTGTATTATTTCTGTGTTAAGTAAAAACATACAGATAAAAAATCATTTAAAAAATCGATGTAAAATTTGGGCCGAAAGGACAAATGAATGGAACGTTACATAGTGCAGATTTAAAATATTCAAAAGGGGAATTAAGATAGCATCTTTACAAGCGTGGGGCTTGCTTTAAGTGTTTAAAAGTTTTTATCTGATGATTTATGATTTCATATTTGAATACCTTACAATATTAGAAAGATTTTGTGCTACTCAAAGCTTCTTGTTCTGGATTTCATTCAAATGATGTGTATGTCCATGCAGGGCTGCTGACAGGAATCTGTGGGCCCAGGACAAACTCCACATTTTGGGCCCCCTGCTAAAGAAAATTACTGTGCAAAAACAACATTTGGGGCCCCCCTCAGGACTGGGCCCGGGGCAAACATACCGGTTGTCCCCCCCGTCAGCTGCCCTGTGTCCATGCACCCTGCTGAGAATATAAACCACGTTCCAAATTATTATCCAAGTTATATTTTACACTGATTTTCCTAAATAGTCGATGCAAATGACAGTCAATATAATTTTCAATAAACAACTGAAAATGCACTGTTCTAAATTATTGTAAGTTTGAAAACATTTTATAGGTTGTAAAGAACTGAAAATGTTCATTTGTTGGATTTGCAGCATTAGGAGGGCAAATTTACTCAAATCAAAAGCTAATTCAATCAAACACAGCTTAACAGGATAAGTTACATGTTAACATAGGACCCCTTCTTTGATATCACCTTCACAATTCTTGAATCCATTGAACTTGTGAGTATATGTAGAGTTTCTGCATGAATTTCTTTGCAGGATGTCAGAATAGCCTCCCAGAGCTGCTGTTTTGATGCAAACTGCCTCCCATCCTCATAGATCTTTTGCTTGAGGATGCTCCAAAGGTTCTCAATAGGGTTGAGGTCAGGGGAGGATAGGGGCAAAACCATGAGATTCTCTCCTTTTATGCCCATAGCAGCCAATGACACAGAGGTATTCTTTGCAGCATGGGCTGGTGCCTTGTCATGCATGAAGATGATTTTGCTACGGAAGGCATGATTCTTCTTTTTGTACCATGGAAGAAAGTGGTCAGTCAGAAAATCTATATACTTTGTATTGTGTATACTATATACATGTTCACACCTTCAGAGACCCTAAAGAGGCCTACCAGCTCTCTACCCATGATTCCGGCCCAAAACATGTCTCAGCCACCTCTTTGCTGATGTCGAAGCCTTTTTGGGATATGGTGGCCATCCACCAACCATCCACTACTCCATCCATCTGGATATCCAGGGTTGCATGGCACTCATCAGTAAACAAGACTGTTTGAAAATGAGTCTTCATGTATTTCTGGGCCCACTGCAACCGTTTCTGCTTGTGAGCATTGGTTAGTGGTGGCCGAATAGTAGGTTTATGCACAACTGCAAGCCTCTGGAGGATTTTACACTTTGAGGTTTGTGGGACTCAGCAGCTTCAAATACCTGTTTGCTGCTTTGTAATGGTATTTTAGCAGCTGCTCTCTTAATCTGATGAATTTGTCTGGCATTAACCTTCCTCATTATGCCTTTATCTGCACGAACCCGTCTGTGCTCTGAATCAGCCACAAATCTCTTCAAAGTACCAATAGCAAGCTTAGGTTTTTGTGAAATATCTAATGTTTTCATACCTTGTCCAAGGCATTGTACTATTTTGTGCTTTTCCACAGCAGAGAGATTCGTTTACTTTCCCACATTGCTTGAAACCTGTGGCCTGTTTAATAATGTGGAACATCCTTCTTAAATAGTTTTCTTTTAATTGGGCTAACCTGGCAAACTTATTATCAAAGGTGTCTGATTCACAATACCATCCATGAGTTTGATTATAATTTTTTTTAATGTTTATGACACTTAATTCCGATTTGCATAATAAATTGGAACATGGTGTAGATGGTGTATCAGAGCAACAAATGATACATGCACACTATGGTGCTTCTTGTTTTAGTTAACTTACAGTCAGGATATTTCAGAGTCAAATCCGTTTTAAACAAAGAGAATCACTTTATTTCTTGGGCACTCTGATGCCTTCTTCACAACAATTGAACCTCTCTCCTTGAAGTTCTTGGTCCAGGGGTGAATTTGAGACTGAAATTATATTAGCGGAGATGGTCAGACAGATGTTGTATCTTCAATGGTCTGCGGCCTGTGCCCAATGTCAACAGTAGTGCAGTGAAGGCCTGGTGCTTCGTCCGCAGTGTAAAGGCGTGGCCATATAGGTACAGATGCCAGCATTCACATGCCCACACAGAACAGATGGCCAAGTTGAGGTGACGTGCAGAATTTCTGATCCACCAGTGTCCAATAATGTGAAACCCAGAGCTGTGAAGACATTTTCTAAAAATGGGCAGAGACTGCTATCCTAGCTTCCAGTGGAAGCTCCTTTCTCTGCTTTAAGAAATACTCCATCATCCACGTACCCAAGAAAGGGAAGGTGACAGAGCTGAATGACTACAAGCCTGTAGCTCTCACCTCTGTCATCATGAAGTGCTTTGAGAGGCTAGTTAAAGATCACATTGTTTCCTCCCTTGCTGACAAACTTAGACCCTCTACAGTCTGCAAACTACCCTGGTAGGTCCACGGACGATACCTTCGACAACCCAATGCACACTGCCCTTACTTACCTGGATAAATGGAACGCATACTTGAGGATTCAATTTATTGACTACACCTCGGCCTTCAACACCATAGTGCCTACTGCTTATAACAAAGCTCAATGATCTTGGCGTACAGCACTTTATCTGCAACTGGATATCCTGACTGGTCACCCTCAGGTGGTGAATGTTGGTAACAACATTGCATCTATAATGATTCTCAATACGGGGGCCCCAAATGGCTGAGTATTCAGCCCCCTCATGTAATTCCTGTTCACCCACGAATGTGTGGCCACCCACAGCTGTACATTCATCATCAAGTTTGTGTGTGACACAACATTAGAACTAATTACAAACAACGATGAGAGGAGGTCAGCAGCATGCTGATTGATGGCGTGGTACTGGGCGAATTACCTCAAAATAATAAAAACCTGATATAGGAAAAAATAAAAATAAAATGCTGAGCACGCTCCAGTCCTAATCAATGGAAATGTCATAGAGAGGGTCGCAGACTTCAAGTTCCTCAATGTCCACATCTCAGAGAGATGTTACTGGTCACTTCATACATCAATGCAGGCACTCTAGGTGTTCTACAGAAGCATGATCGAGAGATTAGGGCGCAGATGGCTCAGTGGGTAGGGAGTCAAACTTGTAGTCAGAAGGTTGCCAGTTCGATTCCCGACTGAGCCAAATGTCGTTGTGTCCTTGGGCAAGACACTTTACCCTAATTGCTCCCAGGTCGTTGCTGTAAATAAGAAATTGTTCTTAGTCAACTTACCTGGTTAAATAAAGGTTAAATAAAAAATAAAAAGTACTGATAGGATGCATCACCGTCTGGTACGCCAATGCAAAGGCTGACCGTAGGGCTCTGCAGTGGGTTCAACGCTCAGCTTAACGTGTCATTGGGTCCTCACTGCCACCGCTTGGGAGGCACATACTAAATCAGGTGCAGCAGGAAAGAGAAAGAAGATCCTCACTGATGCTAACCATTCGAGCAATGGACCTTTCCAGCACCTCAGGTCCACTCAACACCACCAGTACAGGAGCATCCTGTCTAACAGCCAGATTGCGCAACAGCTTCTTCCCACTGACCATCATGCTTAAATGGACCACATGATCAATCTTTTCAGCTGAAATGTGTATTGAACCGGAGAAAGCAGTACCTCCCAATACCACTTGCTGCAAACCTGAGTTGGATTGGTATTGGTGGTGATATGCCTGATATCCCTTTTGGATGAGATGACATCACTTTTTTGAAACAGTGTTCTTTGAGCTTGACAATTTCATTGGGGGTGATCATGTGACTAATAAATGACATGGTTGTCCAGGGATACTTCAGGTCATTATGGACATTTCCCTGTCAATCACCAAACATTATCATGCTACTTTGTATCTGTCCTGCTGACTTATTCCAATGGACATTATGGATGATGGAATTGATGCTTGTCAAGTCTCAACCTCCTGCTCCCCTCCGTATAGTCCCCGGTCTACTGAGCCACCGGTCTGGAAGCACCACTCCGGCAGCCCAATGAAGGATATCCAACACACCCCAATCAACGTCAGCGCATCTGCACCTCATCTGCTCATCACCACCCCTAAACAGTTGTAATCCAAAAGATTTAACCACCATTGCAAATAGGGTTTGTTGTAAAAATGTACAGACTATCAGCTGTTAGCAATGACCAAATCAAACAAAAGCTATTGAAATATATCAACACAATGAATGGTTTGCCCAAATCAAACTGAAAATGCAACTCATTATGACTTCTCTAGTCTCAAAATTATTCAAGCCCTGAATAGAATCCCTCACAACAGCACAAATATACAAACAGGTGTTGTCTCAAGCACACATTACGCAACTAATCAAGGGCTTCATTCGTTGCACCAGGTGTGTGTGAGCTTGAACACATGAAATACCTGAACTGGATAGGGGTTTGTTGAGTGTCACTTTTGACTGCATGTTAGAAACATGGCTAGGACAAAACAATGGTCCAAAACGTAAAGGAAGGAGATCATCGCCCTTCACAAACAAGGGACAGGAGACAAAATTAAAGCAAAGGCACTGAATGTTCCCAGAGACACAGTTGGAAACATAGTTTGCAAGTTCAAATTTAAGGGAACAGTGGTGACACTACCTTGATGGGGCAGAAAAAGGAGTCTATCAACATCTGCAACCAGATTTCTAGAGTGACTGCAAAAGACCTGCAGCGAGAGGTGGCAACAGGCACTGAGGTTTCAGTGAGTACAGTAAGGTGTGTACTAAATGCTGAAGGTTTCCATGCCAGAACTCCAAGACATACACCACTACTGACCAAAAAGCACAAGAAAAGTTGGCTGATATGCTCAAAATCATATAAAGAAGCCACAGAGTTTTTGGTATTCTGTTCTGCGTTTAAACAAAACTGGGTCTTTTTGGCACGATGGATCAGCAGTATGTCTGGAGGAAGAAGAATCAAGCATATGCCGAAAAGAACACCCTGCCCACAGTCAAGCGTGGTGGTGGCTCAGTGATGCTCTGGGGCTGCTTTGCGTCTTCTACCACAGGAAACCTGCAGTGTGTGGAAGGCAAAATGGATTCATTGATGTATGAGGACACCCTAGAGAAAACGTCATGCCTTCTGGTTTGTGAGGAAGCTGAAGCTTGGGCGTCCAACAGGACAATGATCCAAAGCATAGCTCAAATTCCACGTGTTCAAACTTTGCTTAGTTACTTCTCAAAAAATGTAACTACATTACATTAATGCATTACGTTTTATTGAAAGTAACTATGTTACGTTACTGCATTACTCTTTATTGAAAGTAACTCATTAAACAAGAGTCAGGAGGCAGGCAAGGTTTGATGCACAGAAAGACTCTGGGGTAAAGGTACCAAAGGGCAGAATCCAAAAACGTGGTAACAAGGAAGAAACAAGTCAGGTCAGAATACGATCAAAACCGGGAGCGCTCAGTAAGTTGAAAGAAACAAACAATACCTTGCAAGGAACAGAACAAACAGACAGGACTACTGTATATATTAACAGATAACAAGAAACAGGTGTTCTGAATTCATGTGATTGAGATCTGGGCTTGAGTGATCAGTTCATGGGATCCATGGTGTTTGGAAGTGCCGATGTTCAAGGACGGGAACCTTGTTCTCTTAATACATCCATGATGGGAACCTGTGTTGTGGGATGTGTTTATGTGGGATCAGGATGTTGAGGATTGCTGTTGTCCAGGGAGCAGGAAAACACAAAACGGCATACAAAGCTCCATGATGAATACAAACTCAACAATCATACCTATCTACACATAAGGCATACACAGGAGCCCAGAGTGAAATCCTAAACCGTATTCCTAAATACCCAGTAGTGTCCATACACATAAAGACTAAATACTGTTGTAGACATAAATAAGGGAAAACACTGGAAACTAAGCAAGAGTACAGTGAACTCCTTGTCATGTTCAACAAACGAGTTTGAGCTGATGTAAGTTTTGTGACATGGCGCTTTATGTTGCTGGAAGTAGCCATTAGAAGATGGTCATAAAGGGATGGACATGGACAGCAACAATACTCAGGTAGACTGTGGCATTTATTTGATGCTCAATTGGTACTAAGGTGCCCAAAGTGTGCCAAGAAAATATCCCCCACACCATTACACCACCACCGACTGTCAGAACCATTGATAAGAGGCAGGATGGAACCTTGCTTTCATGTTGTGTACGTCAAATTCTGACCCTAACATCTCAATGTGGCAGCAGATATCGATACACATCAGACCAGGCAATGTTTTCCCAGTATTCTATTGTCCAAGTTTGGTGGGCCCGTGCAAATTGGAGCCTCGTGCCAGAGTTAATGTTTTAGTCTAATCTACCGACACCAGTCTACAGATGACCCCTGGCAACAAGGTTTTGAGCCCCAGCTCTGTGAACAGTCTCTGCCCTTCCTCTCTGCCTCCCCATACCTGTCTCCCTGGCTTCTGCTTCCTCCTGGACTGAAAATAGAATTTTATTAAAAAATACCCCAAAAACCTATCTTTAAAAAAAATTACAAATAAACTAATTGTAGCCTGAGATTCCTGTTCTTATCTGACAGCAGTGGCACCCGGTGCGGTTTTCTGCTACTATGGCCCATCTGCTTCAAGGTTCGATGTGTTGTGTTTTCACAGATGCTCTTTTGCAGACCTTGGTTTTAACGTGTGGTTATTTTAGTTTCCGTTGCCTTTCTATCACCTCGAACCAGTCTGGCCCATTTCCTCTGACCTCTGTCATTAACACCAAGAGAACGGCAGCTCACTGGATATTTTCTCTTTTTCTGACCATTCTCTGTAAACCCTGGAGATGGTTGTACAGTAGATCAGCACTTTTTGAAATAGTCAAACCAGCCTGTCTGGCACAAACAATCATACCATGTTCAAAGTAACTTTGTAAATCACCTTTCTTCCCCATTCTGATGCTTGGTTTGAACTGCAGCAGATCACCTTGACCATGACTACATTACTAAATACAATGACTTGCTGCCACGTGATTGTCTGAATAAATATTTGTGTTAACAAAGTTGAATAGGTGTACCTAATGATGTGGCCTGTGAGTGTATATCATAAAATATTATTCTGTGGTCACTGCTTTCTTGTTACATGTACAGACTGTATATTTTATGTTTGATCTCTTGTCCCCCTTATATATTATTGTTTACTGATAGAGATCAGAGGCGTCATGCCCATTGAAACTAAGGGGGCACGTGCCCCCTCAGATTTTTGAGCCAAGTGGACTTTCCTTTTAATATCTGTATTTGTGGGCACATGTTTCTGTGTGTTGTGCACACTAGAAATGCGTGAATGGGCTATTATTTCATCCGCAACCGCATCACAAAACTCATTATCTGTCCGCCATAGATCCGCACCAAAGTTTTTGACCTATTTTCAAAACCGCACCCGCCCCAGGGTTGCCAGGTCAAACATAAAATTCTAGCCCAATGACTACTCAAAAACAGCCCAAAATGCCTTAAAACTAGCCCAATTTGTTTACGTTGCCACGGAGTAAAAAATTACAATACTTTTTTCCACAATGTACATATAAATGTGATTTTTTTACCCTATTCTCTAAATTTCATATACTTTCATTGACTACTCTCCCTCTCTTTTATACACACCATGCAGTAGCTCGATCCTCTCATACCTGGCACAGGCTGCACCATGCAGCCTAGGTCACATTTATTTATTTAAAGGAAAATGCTGCAGCTGTGGTTGTTTAAAAATAGCCCAAAAAACCGCAACCCGCGACCAATATATTTTCTACCGCCAAATTGATTTAAAAATAGCCCAATTTGGCTAGAAAACCGCAGACATGGCAACACTGACCCGCCCATAATCCGCTGATTGGGCGATGCAAGCCGCTGCTGACGCGAGCCGCGAGGATAGAAAGCTCTGACTAGAATATCTGCATTGAACTCCTTCTCCGATCGGCGCACAGGGACAAAAATAAATAAATAGCCTTAATAAAACGGCAAACCTGACCTTACCTGACAAGGCTACTGTACAATAATATAATTGTAATACATAATTTCAACATACTGCTATTTAGCCTACTACTAATGCCTATTGCACTTCATTTTTTTGCAAAAAGAAAAAATCTCGAAATTTCTTTGTCATTCACAAAGGCTAATTAACTCTATGCACACGCACTGTCATGTCAGGGTGACGACTAGGCAGGACGAGCCTGTTCTGAAGACTCTTGTTAATTTTGAATGCATGACAGTGCAATTCATTTTATTCCAGCAGGCCTAACAATCATACAATAAACAAAGTATGGAGTGTCAATATTGAAGAAACGCCGGATCTATTCATTCCGAATGTCCACCGCACAACAGTGCAACATGCATGTTCACATTTTTTATTGTCCATAACAACCCCAAGACTTGCGTGCTTTCCTTTTACATTAGATATCTAATCAATGAGCAAAGTGTTCTGACTATTTTTCTTACCTGCTTTTTGGCTGTGGGTGTTATTGAGCTTGTAGAAGTTTAGCCCTTGCGTTCTTAGTATAAAATGAGACACGACATGGGAGATTAATCATCGGTGAACTTGCACTGTAGGCCTATTCTACTTTCTTATTGCACACTGGAGAGGAAAAAATGCTGGTAGGCTACCATA
>JACXGM010001239.1:0-22902 GCA_016801145.1 Umbra pygmaea
TATTTCAGAGTTGAGCTTCAGAAATACTCGTGGAAATGTAGCTTGCGTGGACGCTACCGCACTACTTAATAAATAAAATAGCTTCACTACTGTAAAGCTATTTGATTCAGAAAACAGTGACGCTACGACCACGCTACTGAGAAATGTAATTAAACTAGTAACGGCGCTACTTGTAGCGACGCTACTGCCCATCACTGCTTGTGTCAACCCGATACTCTACTGTGTATGTCATGTTAAAAACGATAATGATCATTTGGTCCCTCTACTGGTGGAAGCAATCATTGCAGCATCTCTCACCTAAGCTTGTTCTATGTTCCATTCACATTCCTCATGCACCTTATTTCTTACCCTCCCTCATGTTCACTGTTCTCTGTTCTATGCTATTAGTTCGCTTCCCCTGTCTCTCACAAATGAGTCGACCTCCCTCCATGGTTGTTTTGTCCTCTGTTAATTTCTTCCGTATATCTTGTCATCATGTCGTTCGCTTCTCCTTCACACTATTCCCATCCAAACTTTTCTCTCCCACCGTTCCATGAGAGTTAGCAGTAACTAGAAGTGAGAAGAATTTGACTGTGAGAGAGAGGCAGAGAGTGAGAGGGAAAGAGAGGGGGAACAAGAGGGAGAATGTGGGCTCTCATCATTATCGGGTTGCTCGGCCGACAAGCGGCGTGGCAGTCAATTAACCCCGCATCTGTGTGCTTTACGAGGAGCTGGTCGAGGGCTAGCTCTGGCAGACACTAACTCTTCCACAGGACAGTGAGCTAGAGCAGACTTGCCGAGACGGGCCCCGGTTATACGACTGGCGGTAATTGGAAGATTCATCTCCTCCTTGGCCAAACACCTTTTCAGCCCATTGTTGTGCCCTTGAGTGCAGATTCAGAGGGAGGAGTGGAGGAAAACGGGAGGCTGATGTTTAAAGGCTATCTGATAATGTTCTGACTGAATCGGACCAGTACATGATCTGTAAAGCATTCAGCATGTTGCCTACCATATGAGTCATTTAGCCTGCAGGGTTTCCCTCTCTTCTCACATAGCAAAGTGCTAAGTTTACCATTTTTTAAGCTGAAGAAACCAGCAAAGAAGTTCTCTAAAGTTGAACTAGCCTAGACTTGCATTCAAGCTAGCATGTAGCCTCCTTTCTTAGCTCATGTTCCTCGGTCATCTCTTCAGATGGTGAAGGCCATACAGGTGCTGAGGATCCATCTACTAGAGCTAGAGAAGGTTAACGAGCTCTGCAAGGACTTCTGCAACCGCTACATCACTTGCCTCAAGACCAAGATGCACAGTGATAACCTGCTACGCAATGACCTGGGTGGGCCCTACTCACCATCACACACGTCACTCAGCCTGCAGCAGGTAAGACACGGCTGCATTATAATGTATGCATGTGTAGAAGTCCTCTCAACGACCTCCTCAAGCGAGGCTCGAAACGGCGATCCTCTGTACAGAATGGTAACTGTCACCAACGAAGAGTTGTTACCGTCACCCGTTAATATCTGTGGCCCTTGTGAGACTGAAATCCTATAGCCCTGCAGCTGACTGACTATCCATCTAAGATGCACTTTGAACAAGCAAACTTCATCGTTTAGGTTTCTGTTTTCTTCTGAAAGTTTATTGTGTTTGTGCCCAAATGACATGTTGCAGAACAGATATGTGTTTTCTATATGTAGCACAGCGTTTCTCCCCCGATCATCACGTCTCAACTCACTAAATACCCTCACTGGTCACCTTTCATCATATGAATTTTGACCTCATCAGGACCTCCTCCAGACATCGTCTCCATCCTTGACATCGGTCTCCAGCTCTGTAAACTCCTCGGGCATCATGGTGCCCACTGGAAACCTGCAACAGAGCAATGTTTCCATGACTACCATCAACTCCCAGGTGGTGTCAGGTGAGAAGCCATTTCTCGTTCTACAAACCCAGTTTTTCGGAAACCTCAGCTTCTCTAATTTTGTATTGGCATGGTACTCTTACCAAACCACCCTTAATACCTCCATATTGAACTTAAATCTTCAGTAACAGTTGTAGAAATGACACAGTTTTCCACCTTCACACAATTTAAACCATAAACAACTTCAGTGAATGATCAGCCACACAAAAAAAAATCTGCACAAATAATGTACATACAGTATGCTTACCTTAGCAACTGCATGCTAATTGGTCCTAGCACATCCAAAATCAAATAGAGACTGTTCACATATTAATATGAATATATATAATGTGTTAATGAAAGCAACCCACATCATAATCAGGAGTGTGAATATGGGTTTCTTGTCATTATGTATGGCGGAATGTTACCCCTGCCCTCCAGAAATTCCTTTTAACCCAGAATAATCAATCTCATTCCAGCTTTCTCTTTGATCACAACACACTCAAAGCTTAAATTAACACCCATGATTAGAGAATCTAAATTAGTGCTAATTAGTAGCAAAACAACAATTCCTTCCTCTAGGACCCCTAGGTGAAAGACTACATGTTTTGTTGTATTCTTTATTTGTGCTGTCCTTGTTTACGCGTGAATGATGTTATTGTTTTGGTAGGGGGAGGCAGTAAACTGCATGAGGCCAACTGTTTTTTAGAGAAGTAGAAGCCACTCAGATTTCATGACCACAAATTATCCCCTCAGGTGGTACCTTGTATCAGCCGGTTGCCATGGTGACATCGCAAGGGCAGGTGTTAACCCAGGGACTCCCCCAGGGGTCTCTCCAGATCCAGACCTCACAGGTGAGGCTAACAGCTGCTCTCCCACTACATCCCTCCCTACCGTCTCCACCAGCCAGTCCCTTCACACCATCCCTTTCTCCCTCAGGACTCATCACATGATCAGATGAAAAGTATTTAGTAAATTGCTAACACTTTATTTGTGATCTGCCATAGCTTAGCACTACCTTCAATGTTATAAATCCTTTCAAGATGTAGAGTGGAGGTGGATAATGAGTAACATAAAATCCAATACCGTTGTTATTGATAATCATGTGCTGTACCTGTCCTGAAATGGTAGAGCGTTCAGTTATGAACATTTTATGACAGTACTAGGACGAAATACGAATGTTAAACAAATAGCATAACTACTGTTTCATTATTAAACCAACAGAAATCCATCACTCTGCATATGCAGAATATCAATTCATCGCTAACGTTTCAGCCTTTAGCCTCTGCACACTTTTTCTTTCCTAACAAAATGTTAGTGCAATAAACAATCGAACCGCACCCGTGACTCTTTTCATTCCAAATCTAACGATACTCACGGAAGACTCTAGACTTCAGGGTATGCGACTCCATTTTCCTCTCAAACCGTGCGATCCCTGTGGCTTGGGGGATCTGACACAGGGGGCCCGGTCAGACTGTCAGACCACCAGTATGCTCACCTGTGGGGCGGGCGGTGGTGCTCGGGGATCTATGGCCGTGTCAGACAGCCAGTGTCAGCCAGCCAGGTAGTTGTGTGTTTGACAGACAGCAGAGGCCCCAGCTGAGGCAGTGCTCTACACGCGGGCTGGGAACAGAGTGCAGCCCCATAGCTACACCACTGACAAGCTCCTGGTAATGATACCTCAGCTTGGTGCCGCCAATTAATTCAACCCCGCTTTCACGGAACACGCATACCCAGGGCCGAAGGGGATAGGGGGAGGGATTTACACGTGACACCTAGCTGCAACTTTAATGAGGAGTGTGTGTTGCTTTGTGTGTTTGTGTCTCTGAGCCCCCACGTGTTTTATGCATTCATATCAGCATCAGCCGGGAGTCTTTCCTTTTATCCTTCCTAAAGCCAGTGTCTGCATGAAATTAATCAACTTATTATAATGGATTTGTTTGTGTATTTATTACTATGTTTTGTCTTACCAATTTTAACACAAACACACAATGCCTATATTTCCTGTCAGGGGGACTTTCACAAGGGAAACTTCCATCACATTGCTCATGAACTAGGACTTTGGTCTGGAACAGTTAACTGCCGCTGAGGGCTGCCCACCCGTCTCTAAACAGGATTTAGAGGTGGATCCAAGAAGTGCCTTCTCACAATATTCCCAACCGCCCACTGAGTTGGCACAAAACTCTTATCAAAGACAAACTCTTAAGTAGAGCAGGTCATTTACGTAACTGAATGTGACATTTGCTGGTCTTGCAGTATTTAGGGTTGTGAAATAATGACTTTTGTGTTGGTTGTAGTAAAGGCAGTAGAAAATGGGACTAGTACTAATGGTATTCATGAAGTTGCTATAGAGAAAGTGTTAGTAAAAAGTGACCAATTTGGTGTGTGAAGTCATTATGGTGTGTTATTAGAGTTGGCTTAAATGAGAACTCCATCAGTATAGCGTTAAACCTCTCAAAAGGGTAGCCAAGGACAGCAGAATCTTTTTCCAGATATCGTATCTTAGTTTTCAGGTAGCATCCAAGTGTACTACAAATCAGCGGTCCTTCCTCATCTTTTATTTTAAGTATCGCTGCTAAAATTGGGTTGCTATGGCAATGGCAAAGAGGGCGGTTCTGTGTCTGCCCTTGCCAAAGAGACAATTGGCACTCTCCCTTTGTTACTGTGGCAACAATGACATCCCATCCCTCTGTTCTATCCAAGGTAAACCTGGACCTGGCTTCGCTCTTGGACAGCGATGACAAGAAGCACAAGAACAAGCGAGGGGTCTTGCCCAAACACGCCACCAACATCATGCGCTCCTGGCTCTTCCAGCACCTCATGGTGAGCTAGCAGCCTTTCAGTGTTCACATCAAAGTGTGTTAATCAAAAGGGAGGCGCCCAGGTGGTGACCACCGGTATCTACAGTACGTTTGAGCTTCGATAATGCCGCTAGCTGACGAGTGGCTGGGAAACAACATGGTTAATGCTAATTAGCATTTACCAATGTGTGACTGTTTTCACTCCAACCCTAATTTAGCACACCTGATTCAAATAATTATCTGGTTGATAACCTGAATGAGGCTACATTGTGTGTGTTTGGATGGTACAGGATGGTAGATCTTCAGGACCAGGGTTGGGGCAGCTGTTTACTGAGGGTATGGAGAAGCGAGCGGGCCCTCACAGGCTTTGATCCATGTCACATTGTGGTTTAATAGGGCACAGTGAATAAAAACAGAATGTCTTGGCACAGATGCTTTAGAGGAAGGCCTGTCACCATCTTCAGCTCTCCGAAATCCATCAAAAGTTATTGCCTTAAGACGGGTCCATAGGTACAACTGGATATGACATAATTGGAAAGGAATATATATAAAAAAATATATATTTCTTAATAGGATTATTTAAAGACACAAAGCAGTAGTCATAATATGAGTATTGCCTTCACTCATGTTTGTTGCATGAAACTGAATCCAGATCAGCCAATCATGTGATGGCTCTGTAATAATTCCGGCATGGGGTTAAAAAGTTCAGGCTGGTTCATAGCTGGTGCCATTTATAGACAGTAGTGACTGTGAGATCACAAACATTCAGTTGTTGTCCAACATATTGATGTTATGAAAACGTTAATACAAATGATAACAAAAACAGATGGCAATTAAGCAACCTGATTGTTTAAAAAAGTAATCAAAGAGCACGGGTCTTAAATGAACTAGTAAGTAGATGTTCTAACGTTTTTCTTGTTTTGTAGCTTATATGTTAGTAACTAGCCATTCCAAACAATGGCCCGTGCATTAGCTGACAGAATCTCTACAATCCAGTACCACTCCACCATCCCTTCAATTCAATATTCATAACTGTTCTGAATGCTAATTATTGTTTTGAACATCTCAACTATCCAAAGCATCTCTTATTTCAATGCCTTCTGCATGAACCTGCCATTAGAAGAACAACATTTATTTGCAAAAATTATAAGCCTAAGACACTATCATATTGTTATTGTAATATCCATGTATTAAATCATCCACAAATCCTCCCATAAGTAATTCAGGTGGAACATAAATGAAAACTCAAAATACTTAAATAGTCTCTAATTTGTATTTATTCCAGGAAAATAAACTACAATATTATTAAAAGATATTCAGCAAGAACATTATTTACCATATAATAATGGCAAGGTAATTACAAACAATAGCTTGACAAGATGTGACAGGGCATTCTACATGGAAATCTCTGAATTTGTGCGATGTACTGTTGCTATATCTGTCAGGTAACCATGACAACGGATGCAGAAACAGGTTCAATGTTAAACTTTTTTTGTCTGTCTGTGATAAGGAAACTGGCAGTCAGATCGACAATTAACAACCTATTTAATGTGATTTAGACCAGAAACAAACAGACAATAAACGCAGCTGTCTACCGGCAGGTTGATAGATGAAGTACAGATCACGTTTAATATTTAATGTAATATTTTAGCTGTGAATGACTAAGGACCCACCAACAAACAACACTTACATAGGTTCTACTATATTGGTACTATGAATTTACTATATACAGTAGGTTCAGACACTTTGTAGGGATCTGAATTTATTCCCTAAGTTTTATTAATATACTAATATCAATATAAAATTATAATGTATATTATAGTGATTTCATAGAATCTCTCAAAGCACTTCAATTGCAAACAAGCAAGACAGGTCAACCAATAGTTTAGCAACCTCTGGAAACATTAGCTGAAAAAAGAGTAAACTCACAGCCAGTATGTATTGTTCCACCATTATGAAATCTCTTAATGTTTAGGGTGTAACAGTAAGACTGAGAAGCCTGAGTGAGCATGGTAAGGGAAAGTGTTGAGAGGTGTGAGTGGACAGATTTGGAGTATTCATTTACAAAATCACTCAATAAACTGCATGTTCTTTACTGACACCATGCTACTGGTATATATCACGTCTTTCCTTTTTTAGCATCCCTACCCAACAGAAGACGAGAAAAGACAGATTGCAGGACAAACAAATCTCACCTTATTACAGGTCAATAACTGGTAAGATTAAAAAACAACTACTTCAAACAAGCTGTTAAATGAAAAGTAATTGGCACAAAATTATGGATGAAATTATTAGAAATGTTCAGTGTTCAGAAGGAATGTTAATACAGTCAAACATTTTTACACCCAATGGTTATTCTCAACACGTTGGCGCCATCTACTGGATTGAAAATATAATTTCTACATTTTTTTCTTAATTCTCTTGCCTAATTCTCTCTTTCTTTTTTATTCTGTCTCAATCTATACCTCCCTCTTTCTCCAGGTTCATCAATGCTCGCAGGCGCATCCTCCAGCCCATGTTGGATGCCAGTAACCCAGACCCGGCCCCCAAAGCTAAGAAGATGAAGTCCCAACACCGACCAACCCAGCGCTTCTGGCCAGACTCTATTGTGGCTGGAGTCCTGCAGTCACACGGACCTCACTCTAACAACGCTGACAGTACGTCGCTAAACTGTTACAATGCTCAGTCAATGTCTACCTTTTTCATCGCCTTAGGTTTCAAAATGATTCTGAGGGTAATCATTTAACATAACAGTGCATGGTTATTGTGCACATACACACAGATCCTCATAGAAATTACACAGTAAAATCACCAGTGTTAAATCAACTCAACACTCTCAGTGTTAGTATACTTCCCATTGGTGCTATGTAAACACTGAGAGTGTTAATTTAACACTCCCAGAGTTGATTTAACACTAGTGATTTTGCTGTGTATAAGACAATGAATCAATCCATGAATACAACTCACTTAAGAATGGCTGGGGTAATGTGGATTCCACTACTGTAGAATTCCTACAGTCGAATGAGGGCACGGTTAGCTAAGAAGGCTAGAGTGAATTCCAGTGTGTTAACCATGTGTTGCCTGCATCTACTCCTGCTTATCATTCAGACCCGCTAGGCTTGGACAGCCTCCAGCCCCTTTCCTCTGACTCAGCCACCCTGGCCATGCAGCAAGCAATGCTCGGAGGAGCTGACGACTCCATGGATGGCACAGAGGAAGAGGAAGAAGATGACGAAGATGAAGGAATGGAAGAGGAGGAGGAGGAGGAGGAAGAGGTGGATGAGGAAGACGAGGAGAGGGAGGAAGGGAGGCATATGTCTGGGGGTGTTGGAAGGAGAGATCTGGGCCTGGAGCATAGAGAGGAATTACAATAAGAAGTGTTAGAGGACCACACACCTATTGAAATATTGGTTGTGTGTATTAGTCACCACACAGAAAGTGACTATTTTGTCCAATAAGAAACACTTATTTTAATTTTTTTGTTGCACAAAGTTTTGTTTACATGTTTACTAATTGCACAAAACCCAGCCCATACACTACAATACAATGCTTAGCGTTCTGGATGACCCGCCTTTAGGTTTGCAGACATGCTGGGTCGTTGTCTTTAAAAAGTACTTTTGAAAAGGTTAGCTGGCTACATCTGATGACTGGAGAAGCTTAGACGGTTTTCACTTTGGCTACCTGTGGGAGTAAATGTATTTCCAGTTAACCTGTTCTGTTGTGTTGTTACTATATTTTAGGGTTGCAGATTGACAGTTTTGTAGCTTTATTGAGGCTTACACAAGTGTATGAATTCCTTAAGAGCCTATGCAAATTCCAATGTTGGGATAATTACATTTTTTTAACAACATGTAAATAAAAATGTTATGGTTTTAATTTTAGATTGTATAATTTTGAACTAGAAATGTGCAGTGTACAAACATAACATGAGGAACAAGAATTACATTTTCTCTCACTAGAAGCCAAACATATCTGAAAGACACACACCTAATAAGTTATAACTCCAAGTAGGAAAATTACAAATGAAACTAAAAACAGTCAAGCCAACATGAACGTGAATAATAAAAATTATGGTCGCAGTAACTCATTTTTCGGGTAATGCCAATAACTTAAAGTTGCAGTGCAGTCTTTGTAATTGTATTTTTAAATCATCACTGTATGTCTAACAACTCATTGAGTGTGTTTATGTAATTAAAATTACTCAAATTAATTTTTTATCATTTATTTTCCTGAGCCTTCTTTGGCATTCGAAATGCTTTGTCTGATTGTGTAGGCAATGGGTCTGAAATGTGAAGTGAATAATACAAATCTCTGATTGGCTGTGTATGTAAAGCCCATTTCAATTACCCAGTTGAAAGTAATACTATGTTATCATCAAATCTCATTTGTGACACCTGAAAATATGCCAAAATATCCACATTTTGCTGGGATTTACAGTTACCTATATTGAGCTTGTTTCTGTGCTTCCTTTTTCCACCACCCAAGCCTCAATTTAAACTCACCCATTCACTACCATAAAAATATTCAGGCCACAGAAAAACCTCAAATTAACCTTTTTTCTATAGTGGATGTCTAACTACAAACTACAAATTTGTCCCATCAGACCTCTTAAGACCGAAGAGCCTATATTAGGATGAGGTTGAAGGTGCCCTCATTTTGGTACCGTAATATGTGGTTGCTATACTATGTGGACCAGTGGTTCAACACATTGCTCCTGTTACATTATGAATGATATTGACAGTGAAGACGAACATGTGTGTCTGTATATGAGTTGATTGTGAACTGTACTGTACACTTGGCCATCATGTATGGATCCTTCTTTTGCTATCATCCATGCCTTAGTCTATTCAAGTGACTGTTGTTCTCAGGTTGACACCATAGACTCCACAAGCACAACGTTGTCATACTATTTTCCACTGTTTTCCGAACATTGAGTGATTCTTCGCTTCAACAAAATTGATGTTTTCCAGCATGATTAAAAAGAGCAAAACCAGTTATCTGTAACCAGTGTATACTGACAGCACAAAGTATGTATATTAGAGATTTTTTTTACATGTGTATGTTACGTTGTGGAAGGCTTGCATATCAATCTTTTTCTTAGAGGCACAGAGTTAGTGTTGTAAAATATTGGAAGTTAAAATACCTGTGTCAGTGGACGTTACTGATGTCCAGTTAAAATGACAACATTTCTAGACTAGAAAATCATTTGCATTTAGTTTTCATAAACAAAGGATGCACTACATTATCTGTGGTAACACTAGAACACTAGAAAGGCCAAGTGGTTCCTTTTTAGGAGTAATTTTGACATAATTAAAATGATTTATCCAGCATATCTTAACGTCACATGCCCCTCCTTAATACATTTTTTTATTTAAA
This sequence comes from Umbra pygmaea, assembly GCA_016801145.1. Classification (NCBI taxonomy): domain Eukaryota; kingdom Metazoa; phylum Chordata; class Actinopteri; order Esociformes; family Umbridae; genus Umbra; species Umbra pygmaea. The sequence goes on from JACXGM010001239.1 coordinate 10,051, forward strand.
CCAAATGTAAATCATTTTATTTCACAAACACAATTTGCTATTTCAGTCACTAAAATAAAGTACATTCTGAGCTTTACAAAACATTTAAAATTGCCAAATAACTTTTCACATTCAAATGATTAACTATTTCAAAATATAACGTGAAGATATACAGTAACATGAACACCAACCATTATTATTCTAACACAATATATTAAATAACTGTTTGACTGTTTGACTAGCCTTTTTTTCTAGTGTTTGAAAATACACCAACATGTAGCCTTACGGAGCAAGCTGTCAGCTACACACATATAGTATTAAAGGTTTTTTAACAGTAGTATTCCATTATCAGCTATTACATAGACATATTAAAAAGACATGCATGTTGTTTTTTCCGTATGAGTCCCACTTTGGACAGTATATGTAATATATGTAATAGACGATTCCGAAGGTGGTTGTTTGCATCAACAAGCAGTGCCTAAAAACATTGTACATTTCATTATGTGAGTCTGCCCTTCATTTCAAAAGATGGATGACAATGTTAGTCTGCAAACTGTGTTTCTTTTATTCCATCTGCTGCAGCATTTTATCAACAATCATCAGACTACCCAAAACCTTTTTTTTTGTTTCTGGTAGTAAAACATAGTTTATGAATTTTTGTATTCTGTAATAGCAGAAATCATTTGGATTTAATTGTTTTTGGACACTACTCAGTGATGAAACTGACCACTTTTCCATCGGAACAATCTTACAATTACTGGTAATGATACAACGCTGGGCACATGTTTCTTAAAGCGTTAAATGAGCTAGGAAAGTCATGGTGTAACTAATGTGAAGAAATATTAAGGTGGAAATATAGCAAGACCTGAGTTTTAGAGTCATAATTTCACAGAATTCCATAAAAATCTTTGAAAGAAAAAAATACATACTGTATTTTAAGGAAAAGCCTAGAGATTCAAATAGGATAAGACAATTCCAGGAATTATTCTCCATGTTTTGTGTAAAGGTTTTGGAAACTGGCAAATTTCTTTTTGTGCTAAATTAAATTCCCCCAAATTAAGTTACCTGTTTTCTGATGTGATGTCTAGAAAAAAAGAAAAAACAAAACATTTCTTGAATGGTCTTTGTGAAGTTTATCTTTCATTACAAATTTTGTTTATTGATTATTTTCTAATTGTTCTTCCAGAGCAAGTGGCGATAGGAAGAAATAATACTTTTGTTAACACACATTGTTGTCACAACCTATTGTGTTTCAAATAGACCATTTTTATTAATTAAAACAGATAAAGCTAGTGGTTTGAGTATTTTTTCTTAGGCAGAAACATGTATAACTCCATTTGTGTACTTAAGTAATCTCTTTCCATTACCTCACTCACTTTTAAAACAGTAAAGATAACTCCACATGCTGTCATGAAAGGGCAACTGTTGCTTGTTTCTTCTTACTTTATTGCTCCTCTTGTCCTTATCCACCTTACTTGTACCCCAGTGCTGCAGGGATCTAAATAAACACAAGGTCTCTGCTGACCATCTCACAAGTACTTCATAATACAATTTATCCATCGTTTTAACCACAAATCCACCCCCAGAATAACCTCTGAAATTACAGCTCAAGCATAGATCAAGCAGCTTCGATGTAAAACAACCTCCCACATGTTCTTGTTGCCTGTCATCCACCCACTGGTTGTTATCAAGGCTATAGTTGTGTCTTGCTGAAGTACCACCCAAATCTCTTCCCGCCTCTTCATTTTGCTGACCTATATAAATAGGGATTATCACAATAAATCTTCTGATTATGCTACAACTAAGATCCTCTGTAGATTGTCCATATACTGTATATGCATTGATTTCAGACAGTCTTTTTAATCACACTGCAAAACCAACACATTGGAATCAGCCTAATTATCTTGTATTTATGATTTTTATATATTCTTTTAAGGATTATTTACTTATTGTGTTAGACTATTTACATTGTTTTTGCCTTATTTTAAGAAATCATACCAATCATTCCAATTATCTCAGACAATACTGTAATTGTGTTTACTTTAAGCATAGTCCATCTTGATTTACGTACTTATTGTCTTTTTATTAGAGCTGTTTTTATAAAGAGGTGTTTATATGTATGTAGTCGTGGCCAAACGTTCTGAGAATTCGTCTCCACAAAGTTTGCTGCTTCAGTGTTCTTAGATCTTTTTGTCAGTAGTTACTATGGTATACTGAAGTATAATTACAAGTATTCTATGTGTCAAAGGCTTTTATCTACAATCATATTAATGTTATGCAGAGTCAATATTTGCAGTAGTGACAATTTTTTTTCTCTGCAATCTCCCCTGGCATGCTGTCAATTAACTTCTAAGACACCTACTGGCTGATGGTAGCCCATGCTTGCATGATCAATAATTGGAGTTTGTCAGAATTAGTTGGTTTTTGTTTGTCAACCTGCCTCTTTAGGATCAACCACAAGTTCTCAATGGGATTAAGGTCTGGGTAGTTTCCTGGCCTTGGGACCAATATTTCAATGTTTTGTTCCCCAAGCCACTTAGTTATCACTGCCTTATGGCAAGTTGCTCCATCATACTGTAAAAGGCATTGGTCACCACTAAACTGTTTTTGGATTTTTGGGAGAAATTGCTCTCAAAGGATGTGTTGATACCATTCTTTATTCATGGTTGTGTTCTTAGGCAAAATTGTGAGTGAGGTGACTCATTAATTGCTCAGGATGCTTTACTGTTGGCATGACACAGGATTGATGGTAGCGCTCACCTTGTGTTCTCCAGACAAGGTGGTTTTCGGATGATATAAACATATTGGAAAAAAGGATTCATCAGTGAAAATGTCTTTACCCCAGTCCTCAGCAGTCCAATCCTTGTACCTTTTGCAGAAAATCAGTCTGTCCCTGATGTTTTTCATGGAGAGACTAGGGCTTCTTTGCTGCCCTTCTTGACACCATTTGAAGCATGAATCTGCTACAATACAATGGTGCTTGCCTGCGAAGCAACAAGAGGAGCTCCTTTCCCATATAGTACCACCATATAGTACTAATGAGTCCCCATATTGTACCGATCAGTTCCCCATACATTACCAATTAGTCCCCATATTGTATTAATTAGTTCACCAGACGGTCCCAATCAGTCTCCATACCGTACCGATCAGTTCACAATACAGTTCCCATCATCCAGGTCCACCAAGTCATACTGGCAGCATTAAAACCTCAATACCTGGCAAGGCCGAATGGTATGGGTTATCATCCCCAATGTGCAACACATTCTCATGGCAAGGCGTGTGTAATCGTACATAATGGAAATTTTGCTGCATTTTGTAGGCAGACTTATGATTTGGCCAATCAAAATTTGAGTTTTTTTTAACAGTTCGAAGAATAGACCAATTGTTTACAATTTAAAGTACTTGGGGAACATTTAGTTCAGAGATAATATGCTAGGTTAGTGAGGTTAAGGTTATGGTAAGGTGAGGTTAAGTTTAGGGTAAGGTTAAGGTGAACTGACGTTTCTTACGTTTCGTACGTCACATGAAGACTTTTGTTTATTTTTCTACAAATTCGTACGATTTTGTCTGTATTGCCATGAGAACATACTGCAATGCGAGCAGCAGCAGCCAGCCTGGTATAAATAGGCGGGAAATGACAGATGCAGGATAAACCACTGTTTCTCGGGCCTTGTTTGAAGTGGGTTGCCTGTTAGGACCTCAGTGTAGAGGTAAGGCAGTGTGTCATAGACGCACACACACATGTAAATATAGTCACACAGCAGACAGCCCAGTAAGAACTGCTATTGCCATCTGGGAAGCAGCACAGCAGCAGCAGTCCCTTGTAATTACACATAGGGGCCTTGCCCAGTCCAGCCCAGTCTCAGCCTCTTATTTCCTGGACTTCTTAAGGGCCTCGCCAACATCGCTCTGGTCTTCAGAGGGCTATTTGGTTTCTTGGTTCTTCCTGGATTTCCAACTTGTAGTCAATGAAAGAGCAAGTGGATTGAAGGTAATATGGATGCTGCTTTTTATCATTATAAATGGTGTGCTGTGGACTTTTAAAGTATATTGACATGGACAAATATTGAATAAGTGGTCATTATTAAAGGGCATGCGTTGCTATTTACCTTCTTCTAATTGATGACACATTATTGTCATTTCAAGACATTTTTCTCCTCCTGATCCTTTCCAATAGATTTTTTATATTTACTGTATTATGCACAGCAAAAACTACATATCTGAACAAGCCTAATTATCTTGTATTTATCATTTTAAATATTTTTTTCTTATATTAAGAATTATGTACTTATTATGTTAAACTATTTACCTTGTTTTGTCTTATTTTAAACCTAAACCAAGTTCAATTAATTTTGCTTACTTTAACCATATTCCATCTTAATTTAGGAACTTATTGTCTAGTTTTTGTAGGTGTCTTTTTGCAGTGTGAATACTGTTTGTTTTTTGTCAGATTGCATATCAAAACTATAATGGTAGTTACATTATATAGTCAATCCGAAATATTTATGAAGTACATTCTAATATTATAGGGTTCTTTTTATCTGTGATAAATCAGTAGCTCTAATTAGATTGTTAATAATTGCCAGTTGGGGATAGATCCTAACATGATAAAACAATTAATCCGCTACTAAGAAATTCTGGTTGCCAGGTAGCATTTAAACCTGAAAAAAATCAAATTCCTCCCCATACATAGGTAAAATCTGAACTAATGTGCTCGTTGTGGACTCAGGTTAGTGTCAATAAAAAAATTCCCTCTCGCTTTAAGAGCCAACATGTCCATTGCTAATGCGGCCGCCCAGGCCATGCTGTCGGACGCGCTGCTTCGGGACGGTGTCAACGGCAACCATATCGGTCACCTAGAGCTAGAGCTGCCACTCGACAGGGTCATCAAGTTTGTGTCTGTGGGGCTGCCCTTGGTTCTGGTTTCCATGGCCTTCGCCCGTGAAGTCTCCATCGGTCAGTGTCTCTCTGTTGTCACTCATTCCATTTCACTGTCTTTCTCTGAATTATTTTGTTACAAATCAGATTTGGCATCATTCTTGCCATGTCGCCAGTAACATATTTACTTTATGTTTTTTTTTCAATTCACATTTCTATGTTTATTATACATTTTCAAACAAGATAAATCAGTTTCATTCATGCTGCACACATAGGTCTTGAAGAGAAGGAGTACATGGACACTGGACAATAGGAAAGATAGGCACTGGATGTTCACAGTCCTCATATTAAAATGGGGTTTATGGAGACAATTCAAACTATAAAAAATGTAATTTAATCCTAAAATTATTTTTGATTATTATATTTTTACCGCATTTGCCCCCCTGCCCAATTTCGGGACATTTCATTTGGGATTATGGGTTTGCCATCATAAGGTCTCCAATGCACACTCTGAGAAGCTGTTCTGTTTGCTATCACACTGCTCGCTCAACCAGGAGGGTTATGCCAGCACACACACACACACACACACACACACACACACACACACACACACTGGAGGGGATCTCATTCCCTGGAAATATCCATAATTAGGCTTGTAGGCGCAGAACTTTCCTCAAGTCACAAGAGCGCAGTGAGACAATTCAGCCCTGTCAGACAACACTGTCTATCCCTAGGCACATGCAGCGATTAGCTAACAGTGCTGCCCTCTACAGAACTCTTGGGTACTGCAGGCAACAGTCAAACACCTTGCCACAAATCCTATTATTTTCAAAGGCGTACATGTTTTTTGCATTAAAACCAAAGCCTTGGTCAACTGCAGCAACACCTCTAACGAACAATGCGCAAGGTAAGTGGCACAGAGAAGGAGCCACGTGCGTGCACGTTTAGTTGTTAATTGAGACTGAGCTAATGATCGTCTTCCCACTGAGCTGGCCTATAATCAGCTGCTACATATGCTAATTTCCAGGGGGATGATTGAGAGCAGCTTTGAGAGGAGAGAGCAGCAGCTCTCTATCAAAGTCAGATGAGAGGATATGTTAATTAACTGGAAAATGTAACAAAACTGGGAACAGTCTGGGGACAGTTGATAGATGTTGGCCCTCCTTATCGAGCTTTGTTTGCTGCATGCTTTGTCTTCCATTGACTGCTCTGTTTTGGATGGTGTCTCTGTCGTGTGCACCTGCTGTAGCTACCAATGTGTCTGGGTGAAAAGGAGCCTGTGTACAATGGGAAACAAGCAAGATAGGGAGAGCTACAGTGGTTCTTTGTCAAACTGTCTGTGGTAGAAGGAACATGCTTTGTTGCAACCTAACCATCTTGTTATACGAAGTCCATTTAAGGTAATGTATGTCCCCAGCTATCTGATTTTTATTTCAAAGTGACACACATTTTGCTATCCTTGTGTGGACAACTTATTCCCACTCTAAATCCATCACTCTATAAGCCCTAAACCTGACTCTTAATCCAAAAATAGTATTTTACCACATAGGGAAGGGCAAAAAATGTCCCTACAAGGTCATCCTTATTTGTGTCCACATATTCACATGTACATCATGTTATCAGTACATGTACAGTTACTTATCTGTAATAATGCTGCATAAGCTTCTTACTGCTTGTCCTGTCAGTAAATTGATAGTTGGGTGTTCTTGTTTTAGAGACTGAAAGATGTTGAGGCTGTCTTTAAGAATAGGGCGTTTTTGTTTAACTAAGGGTTTCCTGTGAAGTGGATGGGGCACGCCCGTTACCCTGCTCTCATGTAGAGGACAGGGATGGAGGAATGGGTGTGGAACCCTGCTTCTGTGGTTGAACCATCTGTATGCAGGCTGAGCTATGTCCAGAAAAATACTTACACATAGGAGGGGTGATGCCACCCTGTATTCAGAAACAAATGTTTTAGGTAATTCATGCTTCTGGAAGCAGGAGCCTTACTTTCTGAAAAGCTCACTCTATTATCTCTGAATTAGTTAATGAAACTTTGTTCTCTTGAACTATAATTATGCATGTACACATAATTACAATTACTATCCTAGAGATTCTGAAACAGAATACATAAATTTCAAAATAAAGTACTGTATCAAATTGTTTTAGTAAAGAATAAAAGGTATATTACTAAAGAATAAATCCGAAAACATGCAGACAACCAAACAACCCACTGTAAATATTGCATCTTTTTTATTCTGTCGAGAAAAGGTAACAGTTCCTCCTCCTGTGCTGGTTGTGCGTTTATTCTTATCAGTTAACTGACATTTACCCCCCAAAAGTGAAACATAAACATGTAGAGCTTCTATAATTTGCTAGCTATCTAGTTCGAGAGGCTTGTCAAAGATCAGTCGGCCTGGGTAACAGCTTCTATGGCCAGACCATCAGGGTGTTAAACCGATCTCATTATTGTAATGCCAAGTTTTTCCCAGGCAGTACACCATAAGCAGTCATTAATCTGTTTTTGCTTTTTTTTTTAAATGCTTTTTTAGAGTTGCAGTTGAAGCTAGCCCCACACACAGTATAATTTATCTGAAATTTAAATGAAATCATATAATATAGGCAAAAAACTGATGCTAGCTTTTGTTTGTGACTCCCAACTCGGGCTAAGTCAGCATCCACTAACATTTGTCATCTAAAAAGTTGAAGCCAACCTGGAATTTGTCATGGCCTGTCACAACTGCTAGTTCAGGGTTAGCTGTTTCACCCCTGGTGTGTACATTAATGAATCTTAATGTCATTGAAATAACTTTACAAAATGGATCAGTGCCATTAGCTTGAAATATTATTTCCTCTAGGCCCACAGATCAGCTGTTTCCCCCCAAACAACTTCACAGCCAAGCAGGCAGCCTACGTTGACACATACTGCTGGGACTCACTGATGCACCATGAATTTGACACAGACGGAAACTTCGAGGAGCGATCGCTATGGGTGCACAAGGTACAATTAGGCCAGTCCTGTATTTATGGAAAAACAACCTCAAAAGTATTTTAACTTAATTTCCAACTTGTATTAAACTGAGATACATATAATTATTATAATTATTTTCTTACAATGACCAAAATATGAATTATTCTGCAATTGGAAAAAGGAAATCTTGTTGCCTAGCAGCTTGGCATTCATATGCTCTGGTATAGAATCCCATTCCCTTTCAATGCGTGTATGAATGCTGGAAAACAGCAGATTCTTTAGAGTGTGATCATCACCATGTTTTCTTTATGTTTATATCGTTATCACAGGAAACTACAGTATGTACAACACTAGTGATGACAGTTTGTAATGTCAGCTTGACCTCAGGAATTTAAAGTGGCAAAGGAGTTGAACAATAAATATAAATTCAGCAGATAAAAAATATGTGCTGTATTGGACACATTTAGCGTATATGGGTATTTGCTATTTTTTACAACAACTCTGTAATTTTGAAAGCAGCATTTAAAGATTTCTGCTGAAATAGCATTGTTACTTTGACAGTACAGGAACATGTCGAGGTTTTGGTTTCTGATGGCATTAACAATTCATTATGATGCCGGCCATGTAATTTCAGATGATTTCTATAAATATGTAATAAGCATTTCTATAAATACTGTCCAAACCACACAGGATCCCATACTCATGGTTTGTAATGATAGTATTGTGTCCACTTGTGTATTTTAGTGTCTTCTAGTACATACAGTAGTCTTTCAGATAGGGTTGTGCATATACAGTATGCTGTGCATATATGTGTAACATGTATGCTTTAATTTGTGAATTTGTTTCTAATATACAGTAGTACACATTTTGGCCAATTAAATAAGTTATAAGAAATAGGTTAAAATAAGTTATATTAAATAAGGAAGTGAAATGCTGGATTGTACTGTATGTAGTGTTACATTTTTCACTGTATCATGGAAATGCCTCTTGGTTCCAATTAAATGTAATTAAACTCTCTCAATTATAAGGTTCACTTTAAATCACAAATTGCCATCTCTCTACCTGTCTCTACCACCCTGACCCCCTCCTTATTTTTTCCTTTCGTATTATGCCTCTCACTGTCACAGATGTTCCCGTACTCTCTGTTGGCCATGGCCATGATGATGTACCTTCCCGCCGTCATCTGGCGTTTCCTGGTCCAGCCGTCACTGGGCTCAGACCTGATCTTCATCATTGATGAGCTTGACAAGTCTTACAACCGGTCTGTGCGACTGGCTCAGAGCATCCTAGACATGCGTCAGAGCACCCAGAACCCCCTCACCTTCCAGGCCGAGCTTGAGAGGTGAGAAGAGTGTGGCGATTGTAGCAGAGATGTCATTTTCTATTCAGTATTTTATTTTTTTGCACAGACTGTACAGTTATAAACAGTTTGTTACCAGTTTCTAGACAACGTGTTAACAGTTTACTGACAATTTATTTAGATTTTTCCTACGTTTCTAAATGTAAAAAAAGAATCTCAAAATAAGTTTAAACACTTTGTTCACAATTGTTACATGGTTAATAATGTTCTACTAATGTGCATACAACAGTTATAAATATGTTATTGTCAACTCTATATAAATGATAATATTTATGTTATGTAAATTTATAGTACATATTTGAGCAATAAAGCTTGAGAGGCAGTGAATACCATACAGCATTGCATAATTGCTTGAAATATACCTATATATTAAATTAACAGAGTCTTTAAGATCTCAATTAGAACTATTTTCACAAGTAAATGCTTACAATTTAATTCCTCCACTAGAAATCAGGACAAAATCATGTATTTTTCTCATGTTGATAAAAACACAAAACAACAATTAGTTATTTTTGGACAGTTGCTATGTAAAAGGAGTGTTGGTCCATTCTATCAAAACTGGTTGCCATGCAGGTTGGGTAATTATGTTTCTATCACTTGCAAATTTGCTAGCCAACTTTACTGTACAGTAGCTAACTCAGAAACATAAACAAAAGGAACTGGAATGATACTGATTATCTTGTGTTTTTTTAGGTAAATGTGAAATTCCTATGGATGCCCAGTGATTTTCTGTTAAAAATGTGGGCAGCAATATTGTATGTGTGTTTGTAACAGCCAATACAACTTGCCTTGGAATGCTGTACACAATCTAGGATTCAACGCATTTATGATTATAAACCAGTATTATGATGTTACACTTCAAGTATAATGATACATGTGTATATTTATTAAATGTTTATAAACATGAATACATGCCTTTGCATAACACCACAGTTCATGAGCAAGTTAGACCATTATAAACCATTTAGATTCTGTACTAGTTCTTTATAAATTATATTTCTGCCACTAAATTATCTGCTTATACTTAAAAAATGGACAACAATATAAACAAAAACATTTCTGATGAAATAAGTACAAAAAATGTCTCTCATTTAAAAAAAATAATTTAGATCGTTTTTTTAATAACATTAAAAAAGTGTGTTTGAGCCAACTCTCTCTCATCTTTGCAGGGCCAAGCGAAAGCGCTACTTTGAGTACCCCCTGCTGGAGAGGTATATGCAGTGCAAGCAAAACTCTTATTTCCTGGTCAGCATGCTCTTCCTGCGCGGATTCCTGTTGCTCACCTTCATGTCCGCTGCCTGCCTCTACCTCATATACTTCCACCTGTCAGCCTTTCTCCAGGATGAGTTCAGCTGCTTTGTCCGCACCGGACTGTTGCGTGATCAGAACTGGGTCCCTGAGCTAGTCCAGTGCAAAATGACCGGCCAACTGGTCTTCCAGGTGATTAGTGTGGCTAATGGCGCCATCTACATCCTTCTGGTGCCAATCGTGCTATTTAGCTTGGTTCGTCTATTTTGCTGGGATACAACTTTATTGTCAGTTTATGAGGTTCTCCCTGCATTAAGCCTTAACAGTAGTCACAAACTGGGCTGCCCACTGAATGACCTCAATGTTCTACTGCTGTTTCTGCGAGCTAATGTGGTGCACCTGCAGTCTTACGGCCGGCTTAGGGCTGTGTGCTCGCTGGCGCCCCCACAGATCGGAAAGGGGAATGGTATAAAGGGAGCAGGGATTCTGACAGCGGAGGAGATTGAGGAGATGGCAGAGGCAAAGCAGGAAATGGAGGAGGAGGTGGAAGAGCTGCAAGAAGAAGGGAAGCTCAACTTGGTGGACATCATGACCATCTTGGGAGCAGCCCGGGGAAATGCAGTCAACTGCACCGAATCCAGGCCTCTAGTGGAGGAGAATATGACTCTGGGTACTGTAACTGTTATATACACTCTGAAACGAATTCTGCTGGTGGCCTTGTTCATCTACATTGTTTGGGATGTCCAGAAAATTTTGAAGTGATTCTTACAGAATTTTTTACTTTTACTGAATGTTTGATGAAGATATACTGTAGGGCTTGCATTTTAATTGAACTGTTTCCATTCACCTTGGTCAGAAACAAAAAGGAACATCAGAATATATGTACCATAATGGTGTTGTATTGTGGAGAGTATATGTTGTCATTGGACCTTTTTATATCGAGCAAGAAAAAATCTAGAAACTTCACTGAGCTTTTGCATAAAATAATTTCAAGTATAGGGAGCATTATTTTCCTTATCATAAACTCAGATGAGCAGTTATTTTTTGTTGTTTTTACACAGAATACAATGTCCTTAAATTTCAGTATTCTCAGAGTTTCTGTAAAAAATGCTTTGAACAAAGATTATTTGTTCTCAAATGCTTTATTTGGCTCATGACCAGACAACCTATAATTCTAAAAGAGGCTTTTATGAAGATCCATAGCAACAGAGCACTATCTGTGGTCTTTCCAACTCCTAACTCCCCTCTCTGTCTCCTTACAGAGCCAAACCACCAGGGGTACCATGAGTTGAAGGAGACTGCATCATGTAATCATTACTAAATCACCAAAGGACTGAACCATCAATGTGAAAGCAATCGGGGACAAAGGGAAACTAAGGCTGCATTTAAACAGGGAGCCAAATGCTGATCTTTTCCTCTAAATGGTCATTTGAAAGGATCTGGAAATAATATGACCTGGAATTAATTTGATGTGGTTGGTCCGATGAAAATTGGTTTGGCTTCCTGTGTAAATACATTAAACTATGGTAGATTTGGAAGACTAGTTCTTCAGGTTTGGAAGACTTTGTACTGGGAACAGGTACTTTTTGAGGGAAGTGGTAGTATGTTCCAAAAAGCCTCAATTAGAATTAAAAACTTGGTTGATCAGTTAAGCATTGTTTTTGTATTGTTGTGGGACTTATTTAAGGGTTGTTGGAGCTCACTGTCAACCTCATATTTCCTATTTTTCTTCAATGTTATCCTATTTACTGTAGTTTGTTTTTGTCAACGGATAAAGTGGAATGTGTTATATGTAAAAATGTATTTGTTATATATAAACTGTAATTAATAAAGTCAAAAGTGTAACAACCTTTGTCCAAATTGTAGCAAATTTAAGGTTCGATTGACCAAGGAACACCTTCATTCATAACATGAAAAAAACATATGAGAGTTATTTTTTAAATTATTGTTGTGGTTGTAATTCATAAGTACTCACACTCCAAAAGTTTGGGGGCACAGCACTGTCCCCCAGAGTGTGTGTGCAGCTGTGTAGGCTGATTAATGTAACATTGCCCATTACCAAGAGTGTGTGTGCAGCTGTGTAGGCTGATTAATGAAACGTTGCCCATTACCAAGAGTGTGTGTGCAGCTGTGTAGGCTGATTAATGTAAAGTTACCCATTAACAAGAGTGTGTGTGCAGCTGTGTAGGCTGATAAATGTAACGTTGCCCATTACTAAGTGTGTGCAGCTGTCTAGGCTGATTAATGTAACATTGCCCTTTACCAAGAGTGTGTGTGCAGCTGTGTAGGCTGATTAACGTAACGTTACCCATTAACCAGAGTGTGTGTGCAGCTGTGTAGGCTGATAAATGTAACGTTGCCCGTTACCAAGTGTCTGTGTGCAGCTGTGTAGGCTCATTAATGTAACGTTCAACAGTGTGTGTTCAGCTGTGTAGGC